>JASVER010000021.1:5299658-5400916 GCA_030449065.1 Oceanodroma leucorhoa | reverse complement strand
CATGGTTTAGTGGGCATTTGTACTGGGTTGATGGTTGGACTCGATGATCTTAGAGGTCTTTTCCAACCTTAATGATTCTATGATTCTATGATTCTATGATTCTAGGTTTACTGCTTGTTTCAGATCATTAGCTGCTCTTGAAAGTGTTTGTGCCATTACTAATGGCACCCAAGCTGAACCACAGTTGTGATGAAGTACTTCCATATTTGCAAAATCCTCCTTGGTGATATCTGTTAGAATTTCTCTTTTGGGTCTTGCAACTAGTGCTCATTGATTAGTTTCTGCTTTGAAACTGCAGCTCCAGAGGAAGCTTGGAAATGTTATTCATAGATCCTTGCTTAGGTCAATATAGCAAATGTATTATCTATTTCAGTTTGTGTACACATCTTCGAGTAGCTCTCAAACCTGTGGGTGTGTAAGAGGCTAATAAACAACCTACTCTATGATTCTGCAGCAGTACTGCTCCTGGCCCTCCCTGCTGCTTCTGTGAAGAGAGTTTGATGTCTTTCAACAGGTCAAAATTTGCTGCTGATGCCAAAAGTTTCTTCTTTTGTTGGGCTCTTCTTGTGCTGTAGCATCAATGCCTGTTCACTAATCTAGGATGGGTTCTATGAGCTTTGCAAAGAGCTTACATTTGCCCCTCTGATTTTTGAATCATTTTATTGTCCAGTCTTGGCACATGCAATATTACTTGAGAATAAGATTCATGGGACAAGGTTTTTCGCACCTGAGAATAATATGGCTCTTGTCTGAAAGTAAGGTTTGGTCTTCTATGGCTCAAGACTCTTTGTTTCAGTCATTCCTGACGTTTACGGCAGCTCAAATTGCTATGCCATCAGCATACCTTTTCATATTTCTCCGATGCACAACATCTGGCTTGCTGTCCAGTGGGATTTCTTTGGAGAGAAACATATTCTTATAGAATCCTTAAATTCTGCTTTACAACGGTGAGGTGGGCACAGCTGCAAGGGCTTCAGCTCTACTCATAGATTTAGCATCCTGCTTTCCCAGTTTCCTCTCTGGCATGGCACAGAAGCTGCAAAAGTGTCGTTTTGGATTCTTTGCTGCATCCTATGGCCTTGTCATGAGGGAAGGAGAATGCTCAGCTCCTACTCTTATTAATCTGATGCCTCTGCATCATTTTGACCAGTTGCATGTCAGAATTGAAAATTGTGCAGTCCAAGATAATAGCCCAGAATTCTTCCAAGGTGAAGAAAATGGTGCCTACTGCAATAGAAGTTATAGTGCAAGAGAAATGTGCTAGAGGGCCACCTCCCTCTGATGGAGTTGTGTAGGTACACCTAGGCTATCTACATATGACACATCTAGCCTGTTTTCTAAAACTCCTATATGAGGAAGATTCAGTAGCTTCTCTAGCTCGTATGAAAAAGATTTTGTTAATTTTGTTAATCTTCTTTGCTTCACTGGTAACCAAGGAGAAATCAGATCTGTTGATTTGGCTCTTCTCTGAATGATGTCTCCCTTGTGTGGCACGTGTCACAGGCTCCACATCTTTTCTGAACTGCTGTGTGTTTACTGATATACTGTGTTTGGTCATATTTGTATTCTGGGCTCTCTATAGGGTACTCTTTCGGTGAAACTTAGCAGTTCCCAGTGTGCTTAATTTGGTTGCTTTCGTTAGCTATGTGTACTTGTCCCTCTGTGTCCATCTTGTATGTTTTATGTGTGTTATTGGAATACTGTTTAATTAACAAGATCTCTTAAGAACAGTGCTTAAAAGTTCCTTTCTGTGTTTAAAACATACATTTCGCTGACTTTTTGGTACACTGGAGCATGAGTTGCACAACAACATAGCTTTTTTTCCTACTGTCTGTGCAGTCGCTTGAACAGGGACATTTCCTGTAGTCGTGCTGGTTGCTGTGTTACTAGCATTGCTTCCTGCTTTCCACCCTTTGCAAAATACATCAAATACATCTTTGTTGCATTTGCTTCCCAATTTTGCTTAAAGATGCTTATCGATATATCTTCTTGGCCTTTCTCTAGGGTTCTGTGTAACTGTTTCTTTTGCTGCTTGATATATGCATGTCTGTATACATCTTGACTTCAGTAGTGCCAAATCCAACCCAGCAGAGCTCACGGACTTCTTTTTTAATAGTTATTCCCTGTCTGGTTTTTAATAAGAAAGTTTTTTATGACCCCATCTTCAGAGGAAAGGGTCCTTAAATTTGTCTCTTCATTTCATCTCCTCCCGATTACAGTTTTTTAATAAGTAATGCAGGGTTCTCTAGGCTTGCTATGGATCTGTACATGCATTTCCGTCTTTGCTGTGTTTTTATATTAATTTTCACAGAACACATTGCATTCACAGGATTAAGAAAAAGCAGATGAAACTTTCTTCAAACAATGGGCACAAGCCTCAGGTTCACAAGCCCTAGGCCTCATGGTGGACTTAAGCCACCACAATATCTGCTGGAAAGGCCATGCATCAGGGCACAAGCAATCCAGCAGGTTTCTGGAAGGCACTGGTGACAGCTTCTTGACACAGGTGATTGAGAAGCTGATGACTGGGGAGACACTCTGCTGAACCTCGTGCTTACAAGCAAGGAGATAGTGCTGGAGGATGTGAAGGGGGAAACCTTGATGATACTGACTATGCAATGGTAAAAGTCAGGATTATGAAAGGAGGAAACAAGGCAAAAAGCAGGATGACAGCCCCAGACTTCAGTAGGACAGACTTTGGCCTCTTCAGGGACCAGGGCCTTGTCCTGTCTAGTTTGAAAATCTCCAAAGCTGGAGATTCCCTGAGCACCACTCTCCCTGTGAATGTCTTTTTCCCTTTTCCATCATCCTATCTTCTGTCCTTTTATGGTCCAGCAGCTAAGCACTTTCACTGAACTGTTAAAGTCAATTAATCTGCTGTGGTCAGCTGTGTACAGACACAGCTTTCAATTTCAGTGACCCACTCAGGTTTCCCGTTTTGTGGGGTTTTTATTCTCTCCTTTCAATACTGCAGGACAAAGTGGTCATAAGGCTGCTGGGGAGAGGCAAGGATGAGAGAAACAAGGGCACAGCTAGTGTTATTGTCAGGCCATTCAGTCTGGGGTCAGTGTACAGGGAGTGCCAATATGCATCTTGGAAGTAAACGCATGGCTACATACCAGGAGGCTTTTGTTCTCCTCATCCAAGAATGATGTTCTACACGGTGATGAGCAAAAATGGAGACCAGTGAAGATCTTTGACTTGGAATTAATCAGTCCCAGAGTAGCATAAACAATGATGACTCAGACGGACATAAAAACCAGGCTAGGTTGTTCTTCATAAAGTCATAGGACTGGATAGCAATCAATCACTGTAATGCAAGAAGGGTGAAGAATAAGCAGAAGGAGCTGAAAGTCTTAAAGCAGGTTGTTAGTTACCCACGTATCTGTTGGGTAACTAACTGTTGCAAAGAAAATGTATTTCAGAGACAGTCTGTTTAGCAAGTTCTTTGAACATGCTTCTGATATACTTTGGTAAAGATTATTATGATAGCTAGAGTAGGATGAACTTTGATTAGATACTGACCAATAGGAAGAAACAGTTTGTTTGAGAATGTCTAGACAAAGGCCAAGTTAGGTGAGAATGATCATTAAATCATACATTTATCATTCATAGAACTTGAAGGAAGATAAGTAGCAAAACAGYAACAATGGATTTCAGGTAGGAAGACTTCAACACTCACAAAATTGGTAGGTGTTGCCTGTGAGGTAAGCCTGATGGAATAGGGAATTTAAGAAAGCTGGCAGTTCCTTAAAGAAGAATATTAATAAAGCTCTCGCCTTGTGGAGGAGAGATAAGAAGTCAGTAAGAGATCACCTTGGCTAAATTATGAGCTTTTCATTGACTTCAAACACAGGAGGAAAGGATACAGAAAGTAGAAACTTGGTGAGACTACTAAGAAGAATAATAGAGGCATTGCAAGAGCTCTCAGTGACCTAATCAAAAAGGTCAAGACATAAAGTGAGACGAAATAGCAAGGTGCATTAGTTATGAGAAGTCCAAATGTTGGCACTTCATAGGCAGAATATTTGGAGAAACCTAATGCTTTATTCTGTATTGATCTTCACTTGCTATCAGGTGGATAGGACTATTAATACCAGTGCCTAAAGGAGAGAGATGTCAGCCTAGAGCAGGAGAGGAACACAGCAGAGGGAGCTTTCAAAATGGTCATGCAAAGATTTTGTCAAAGCAATTTTGGCAACCCTTAGCATTTTTTTCTGAGAGTGCTTAGAGATAGGTAAGATACCCAGTGGGTGTAGAAAGTGGATGGACRCTAGAGAAGTATGCTCTAGAGGAAATAACTGTAGACTGATTAGAACTCTGTGAACAACGTAGCACACAAGCATTTCATGTCAAAATGAAGGATATTGTCAGTGAGGTTATTCAAGGGCCTCCTCTGAGTTTGGCTCTGCCCAGCATTTTTGTTAGTGACCTGTACAATGGAGAGGATATTGAGATAAGRATCCCTATCAGTACATTGTGATACAGATCATAATTAAAAATGATCTTGACAAAATGGATAAGAAAATTATTTAATAGGGAATGACTATATATTTATGTAGGAMTCAAGAATGTGAATATAGGATGAGCAGAAAACTATCTGGACATTCAGAGATGAGTGAAGAGATTATGGAGGACTGCAAACTAGACAGAAGTGAATGATGGCAAGCTTTTGCAAACCAATTAGTGTCACAGGGAGAGTGTGAACAGGAGCACAGTCTGCAACACGATGTAATTAATTCYTCCACGTAGCGAAAGGATGGCCTTAGATGGAGAATTTTGCCATTTCGGTGCTGCCCTTCTATAAAGAGATGACCTATTCTCTAGCTGAGAACAACTAGAAATACAAGGAAATACTGAAAGAATTGAGCTTTTCAAAATAAAGAAAGAATGCTGAAGAGAACATAGCCTCTTCCTTATTTAATTTTCTATTATTCCCCCCCCCCCCYTTTTCCTTTTTAAAGAAAAAAGAGAGTATCTTCAGTAAATGCATTTTGAAAATGGAAAAAGGAAAGGACTTGACCTCCAGCAAGGAAGATTCAAGTCGAACTGTGGAGACTCCATCATTAGAGCTGGTTTAAGAGTAGGTTTAACAAATATTCATCAGGAATGTCAGTAGGGATCCTGCCTTAGGCAGGGAGATGGGTGGACCAGTTAATGCCCTCTTGGAGTTCTTCYAGCCTAATTTTCTATAGTGTGAGTGAATGAGGTTTTTATTTGCATGACTATTTGGAGGCAGTGACCCTTCTTCTTACTAATGCCGTACTGGCTTGTGGACAGAATGACATGAGGATGAACAGGAATACTGCTGACAGTAATCATTTGTTGTTGCCCTATCTTTAATTTCAGACACCTAGTCACCRAAACGAGGGATAATATCACATGGCATAGATGACTGCTCACATTATATAGACAGCTAGTGAAATTCATATATAAGCCTTTGAYTGAAAACTGTTTAACTCTGGAGATTACTTATGGGTAAACACTATGCTCTCACTTCACAATTGACGAGTGAGCAGAAAAATAAAC
The DNA here is from genome assembly GCA_030449065.1 of Oceanodroma leucorhoa. Taxonomy (NCBI): domain Eukaryota; kingdom Metazoa; phylum Chordata; class Aves; order Procellariiformes; genus Oceanodroma; species Oceanodroma leucorhoa. The sequence continues at coordinate 5,395,387 of JASVER010000021.1, read as the reverse complement.
ATCTTTGTGATCATTTGTTCATAATAGAGACAAATCTGTTCAGAGTATGAAATTAAATCAGTTTTACCAGCTTCTGAGAATTTTTTTTCTATGTTCTTTATGCTTCACAATTGATTAAATCTGAAAAAGCATCTTCAACAGGCAAAATATAATTGCTGAAGATGGAAGTTGGCCAGCGAGTTAGGACTAACTTGTCTATCATTTGTCATCTACCAATTGTAGAGGGGGCATAGATGGCTCTTTTTAGACTCTGAGATGGGTTATGTTAAGACAGAGTTTGGTGTGTTCTGTGGCACTGAAACTGTCCGTGGGGCAATATGTTTCAGTACTCTCAGTTCTCTAAACTATTTATAGATAGAATTTCCTAGAAATAAAGGCTGCTGTAGGTTGGTTAATACATACAACTCAAAGCCCCTAAAGACTGTTTGGCAACTAGAAAACTTAGGAAACAAGGACAAGAGAGAGACTTTTCTTCCTAATAAATCTGTTCYAGTGAGTAGTTAATACTTCTGATATCTGGGACAATTTTTTCAGGACAAAGAGCATCATGTTTCAGTATTTAATATGGTTRCACTTACATGTCATTTGTTCCTGTATACAGAAAATATCCATATTTTATTGAGGAAGCTAGTTTGAGTACAATCAGAATACGTAATCAATTTTTTTTTGTTTGAATATTTGTTACTTGTGGGAAGTTATGCATAATGCAACATGTGAGAATACCTTTAACACTGCTGCTAAAGAAAATCCATTTTTTGAAAATCTCAGGATTTAATGAATGCAGGAATGTGTTATTCCTTGCAGTCATTATTTTGAAGATTATCCCAGGTTATTAGATTTGATTAAAGGATTTAATGCTTGGCTTGCTTGAGAGCTGAGGATTAAGCAATAAGGAGCTTTCTCCTATGTTGTATCTTTGAGCTTATCATTTCAGTACTGCAGGGCTCTGATTACTTACCCATTTTTGTAAACCATACAGATTTTGTTCATTTACAGCTTTTTAGATCAGTCAGAGCTATTAAGCCTGCCAGGTGACRTCCTGGCTGACAAGTCCTATTACAGGCTAGGTTTGCTTCTGTTGGCTTGACCAATGTATGTCCTTTGTCAACATAGAGCACTCAGCCCATGTGGCATCTACAGGGACTTCAGTGACAGTGGGGATTTAACTCGCCTCCCTGTTAGCAAATACACAGAAAGTTTTGGGATCAGAAGCTTTTTCATTTAACTAATATGAAGGACTTGACGTTCTTCAGCTTCACCTGGAGATAAGGACAGATACTAAGATGGTTCGGGGGATGCCTGGCTAGACTGTTTATCTACCTYGCTGTAGAACTACTCCTGATCTGCCTTTGCACAAGACCAGGCTTCATCTGGTGCTTTCTTCTAAAGAGTGTTTGGAGGGAAAGGTGAGGAATCCAGATGCTCACTTCAGTGTTACAGTGGTTTCCAGGCAAGAGAACAAATGCATTTCCACTATATGGAGGCTGGGGACAGAGGGTATAAGTGTGTGTCTGTATGTCCCCTTTCTAAGGCAGTACAGAGGTGGTCAGAAGTGCATGAACAGGGTCAGAAGATGACAGTGGATTACCCTCCTGAGGAGAAAAAAACATCCTGCACATGGTCCTGCCTCCCATGTACAAGCAGTTAGGGCTATAAGAGGCCTTCTCCAGGCCAGTGGGTATGCCTGGCTGTTGTGGTACCTTTGTTCCCACCCACAGCAGTCTGTGTACTGGGGGTGTTCAGGTGGGATCGCTGTCACTCACATCTCTCCCAGCAAAAGCTGCAGTAGTTTCAGCAGATGCTCTGTTGAAGGCATCTCTGCAGCCCAGTCTTCCCAGATACTCTGTCAAATATCAGGGATGTGGGTTTGTGTTTTGTGTTGATCTCCACGCCACTGGATGCATCTCACGTAAATATGGTCTTTGTCCATGACAAAGGACTTCCCTTGTCCCTAGACAGCTGCCTCAAGGTTAGAGGCTGTGTTTCCTGGTCACTTTCTTGCAATGGTCCTTCAGCTCATTTCCAGTGTGGGATGAAGGACCTTGGAGTTTAGAACAAAACAAAACCTTTGTTTCTTCACCCTAACCTCCCACAGACAGCTTGCCAACAGAAGTAACCCAGAGGATTGCCCAGGCTGCTTTTTGATATTTCAAGACTCTGCATACTTATAGATTCCTCGGGATGTTCTTTTAAGTATGTGGGCTGGTGGTCACTTTAGTGTTAAGTTTAAGTGTACAGAAGCAGATAAATACAATTGCTGAGCTTTCACAATCGCTAATGCATTTAATTGTTACTCTCCCATCTGACTTGATGTTCCCACTTTGATCTTTGAATTTGATTTTTTTTCTAGCTTTGACCTCTTTTCTATATCAAAGAGCTAAAAAACAGACACCATTCTTTCACTTTTTATTCCCTGAGGTCAGTTGATAACTTATTCAGCCTATTAATTGTGTGTTGCATCGTGCTTGCCTTATCTTTCTTCAAACAACTCATTTGCAAAGTTGAAGTTCAATCTTGTTGCTAGAGTTCTGGTACTAGTTCTCATATAAAAGAATTTAAACCTAGATTCAGCAGAAAACAGTGCCTGTACTAATAACCCATGGGATCGCAGGGAAGCTCTGGACTGCACAGCTAGAGTCAACTTCTAATACGTAAGGTGGTCCAGGTGGTGAGGGAGGTGTAGGAGGAGTAAGTTATAACAATGCCAGAGGAGAGGTGTGAAAGGGAGCCAAGACATTTCTGATGCTGTTCATCATGTACCTTCCTTTGATTTCTTCCTTGCTGTTCCTTTCCAGGACTCTCCTTCTTTACATAGTATCCTTGGTAGAGGCATTTTGACAGGTTAGATGTTACCAGGGTGCGTGTTTCAACATGAGCAAAATGTTCTGCTCAGCTGCCATCCGCTCAGTTGTCCCTTTGTAAATTTGGGAGGGATGGACCTGGGTAACCTGAGGGAACGGTGAACAAATTACAGTTACTAATAATTCAGAAACCCTTCCTGGCTGAAACATATCACATTTGTTTTTATTTTGGTATCGTTTTAATCAACCGATTAAACTTATTAAAATATGAGCCGTATTCACAGATTAAATGTGTTTCACCTAAAATAACTTTAGATAGAACCATTTTATTAGTGTTCTTAGACCTCCAATGAAGAGTAATGATGATAAATCATTAATCTATATTCTGCCATTTTAAAAATTAAATCTGTGCCATGATGTGTTTTACTGTTTTATAGCTATTATAGGAAGCCCCTTGGGATGTTCTCATAAAAGGTGCCCCATAAATTTTATATAGCCTTGTACCGCATTATATTTTATTGCAATATTCCAGCTTTTCAAAAAACCTCCAAGGCATCATTTTTTTTCCAAAGGCCTCCATGGGAGAAAGACATCAAAATTTGTGTTGGCAATTTGTAGTGAAAACACCTACCGTTTGCAGTTGTCATCTCTGTTCTCAGTGACATATTGCCTTCTGTCATTTTCAATGGAAAAAGCTTTGGTGAAAAAGATACAAAGGGAGATAGAGCTGCAAGAATAAGGGGGATCTCTTTTCGTATGTAATTCTTCTGTCTCTGATTACACATCAGTTGGTTTCTCTCTGCTTRTTTTACCCTCCCACTGAGCTTTAGCATGATTTCCTGCAGTTTAGCTACTTCTATAAAGACAGAGAAAGCCACAATCTACAGGGGAGGGCAGAGGCAGATGCTGGGTGTGGTCCACACGTTCCCAACCCCAAACGATTGCCCCTGGGGGTAAGCAAGGTAACCCTGGGGCAGCATCCAAGCTTGGGGACATTCCCCATAACCCCTTTTTAGTAGGAACAAGCAGAGAGATGCTGCTTTTGTCAGGACTCTGAAGGCTTGTAGACCTTACGGAAAAGAGGAAAAAGGGTCTCATGGATGCTGGCCTGAAATGTAGTACATGAGCTTAATTCCCACATCTGCCACAATGGACTGTGTGAGAGACTGAAAGAGTTAATGTGAAGTTGATGCCTCAAACATTGTTGTAAATGGGTTCTGCATAGCAGTGATAAGGTGCAAATGAGGAGCCGGATAACAGGACAGGCAGGGCGTGCCGGAGGGTGCGCAGCTCCCTGTTCTGCCCAAGCCGGACATCTCACCATATACAGCAAAAGCTCATACAGAGTTTATCTGAGGAAGGGGCTCACGACCACCTGAAGACCACCGAGAGACCCCTTGCGACCACCCCTCACCGCAACAGCGCCTGCGCAAAAAATTCTAGAAGCTGCGTGGCTGATGCAACCGAGGGGCAGGGGACAACTATAAAAGGACCCCAACCCAAGGAGCCGGCACGCGCCCGTCACCGGAGGATCGCTGCACCCGTCATCATCGTCATCGCGGGATCCAAGGGGGGTGATATCTTTCTATCTCTCTATCTCTCTCTCCCTCTCTCTCTTTCCCTTTCTTTCCTTTTCTTCTTCTAAATGCTTTAATAGAGCCCACATTGCCTATCACTACGCTTTTTAAGTTTGGGTTTTTATTGTAACGCTTTCCCAGTTCAGCTTGCTTCTGCCTTAGATAAAAACACTTAAACCGATTGTTTGGTGTCATTTCACCTTAATTTAGCCCGAGGGAATTTTGAAACCTTCACGACCCCCTGGTTTGATCAGGCCAGCTCGTGACAGACTGTCTGTAAATTGGTGTAATATTGGAAGAGGGCAGGTTTTTAAGGTTGTTTTGGAGGCCTAAAGATGCAGATCCTCTGTGTGCTTTCAGGAAGGGCATGCTGCAATGTTATGGGGTGCTTAAATGATAAAAAATGGAGTTGGGTATGTGGAGGAGTCTCTGGGACAGATGTCATCTCAGTCTGAGTGTGCAGCACCTAAGGCAGCGGTGCCTGAAGGGAAGGGAGTCCCTCAGGAAAGCAGCACTGCTGGCATCTGCGATTCTTGGGTTCCAGAAACAGCAGCTGCTCCGGTTGCAAACTCCTACGAGGAGGGTATCGCAGAAAGCCAGGGGCTCAAAACAGACTTTTGCAGACACTGGGGAATACAGGGGAACTTCCTCTACATTGTGAATACTCTTTGGCATCACATCAGTTGTTTCTTAATGTGGAAATGAGTTTGCTGMTACCACTCTGCTTAAGGATTGAAATTAGTCTTTGCTTGAATTACTTTGGGGCATGTGGGAAGGAGATAGTTTCCAGGTCTTTCAATTTCTTCAAGAGCCATCAATGCTTTTCCTTAAAGCCTTACTTGCAATGATTCTCAGTTATCAATTAAAATGCTCCCCTGGTTTCCAAGTTAAGATCAGAAAACATTACAAATCGGAATTCTTAAGGCAAAAGATACTTTCAAGAGGGTCTCATGAGTTTTCARGCTCTTGATGTTTCTGAGTACTTGTCAGTCTCTTCAGTTATTTTTGGCAGAACCAGTCATGTACCAGCTAACCCTGCCCATCGACAGATCTCAGATAGTACAAGACATATCAGAGTTGCTGCCTCTGAGTAAATTGCTTGAGAAGTAATACGTCTTGAGTTGTGCCTTTTGAATGATGCATGTATCTTCTACCTGCTTCGACACCCGCTTCAGCTATGATCTAATTCAAAGAGTGAACTAGAATCGGAAAAGGAAAGAAGGTTTTGAGACACGCTCGCTTTTTGTAATTTTGCCTYCTGAGTTTTTCCCTTGTGATCTGGTTTTGCTATTGTATTAGGTGTGCCGTTGTTCCTAATGCCTCTGTAAGCCCGTTTACAGTCCCACTATTTGCTATGCTCGATTCTGTTCATCATTATTTTCCATCCTTGTCAGCAGTTTTAATCACAGTGATGAAAACAGATTAAAACTATTTAAATATGCTAATATGGTGACAGGCAATTGAATGGCTTCTTATAAATGATTCAAAATCAAACATAGCTTCCTGTGCCTTGCACAGCTGCACCTTATTAGCTTTGATATTTCTGCTTGTCAAATACATAATATTGCCACTTACTTTCTTTRTGGTCTGACTTACCCTTCTGATTGCTCTCGGTTTATTTCATATTCTTCCCAAATTACATTCCTGTGTTTCTCTCATCACAAAGGTGGCTTTGTAGAACTGCGCCACAAATTGCACCTAATTGCATTTCTTATGCATCATAACTACCAGAAGAACAGGTGATCGGCCATGAACAGTTAAACAATCACTGAAGGGCTTAAAAGGCTAAATCAGGAATTCTTGGCATCCATTTTGCAACTAGCAAGACTGGAGATTTAAATTCAAACTTTAGAAACCACTGACTAGCAAGACGTAGGAATACAATGGTAGCACAGAGTTGCCAAATCTCCTGGTGAGGGGTTTCAGCACTGTGACAAGATAGTTACAGGGCTGATTTTATTGCCAAGCTTAATTTGGTCAGCTAGAAGTATGACTTCATTTCRTACTCCTGACTAACCTAATTATGGTAGCAAAACATAGTGCATTAGCAGTCTCCAGTGTAACCCTAAATGGAAAAGACAGCCCAAATCCCAACAGAGAACCTGGCCTGTTTTATAATTCTGGCAGAGTTAGAGGGAGTGGGACTAGAAAAGCAGTGTGTCTGTTTTGTGATTGCAGCAGAAGTGCTCGTCCTACATGGAGTTCTGTGGGGGATGCAGACTTTGCTAGAAGATGGGGCCTCTAGACACCTTTCCTCAAGAAGAAGATCTTGTTTTCTTCAGTGTTTACAAAACAAGCTACTAAAGAAACTGTTTGGAAAATCATAACAGAAAAATAGAAAATACTGGATATTTTTTGGTCTAGATCACAATGTTTAGAGAAAAACTAATCTGTGAAATCCTAGAGGGAAAGTTTTTCCAGATATTAGCATTTCAGAAAAAGTAGGAAAGTCTAATTTTATGTTTTGTCTTTTTGTGACATATTCATGACCTCCAGTGTACTGTGCTGTGCTATCGCAAACCCATATGTTGGGCTGGGAGATGTATATACAAATGCTTATTTACAAGAGACTTTAAATCTATGCACGTGGTAGTCAGCAGTGGTTAGATCTCAGCTGCAGGGCTATATACACATATTGGTAAGACATTTAAAGAARATGCTGAGCAATCATAGAGACCCTGGAGGATGAAGTCCAGAAGGAGAGACATAGAAAATGTGATCTAATTCTTCAATTTGCTGAGAACAGGGCGTATGAATTTTGCAGTACTCTAGGAGTTGAACAAGAAGGAGTGAGCTTAACTCACAGGAARAGAGATTCAGGTTATAATTACATTCAGGTTAGGAAAAAGTCTTCTTAGAAGAGCTTTAGAGCTGTGTGGGAGATGTGCAATATCTGTCACTGGAGGTCTCTGAGAAGCACTCAGCTGAGCTTTGCTTGGGATGGTTAAATCCAAATCCTCAGTTGGGACATAGCCTATAGGTCTGTTGGAGTCCCTTGTGTTCTGATTATTGTATCAAATATGGTAATAATAAAGTATAAAACCACAAAAAATGACAATGAGTTATCATTTTAAATAAATACTTGTAACAACAACAACAAAATATCTGGAAGGCCAGAAACTCTTCTTTCAAATGAATTCCCAATTCTAGACTCTGGATAAATGAATGWTAGATGAATTCCATGAGAAACGTGGAAAGCACTGGAGACATAAAATAACATATATGTCATTCTTTTCTAAGCAGAATGCCATTYGCATGCTTTGCATGAAAACAAATATTATAAAACTGCAGGGGTTTGCACCTCCTGAAAAATCTTCAGTCTGTCTTCACTCAAGCAAAAAAGTCTCTTACTGTCATGTACACCCAAYGCAGTCTCCTTGAAAGTGAGTTGGGAGAGAGTGAGTGACCTTCAGCAGAAGAAGGAGGTCACGTGTYGAGGAAACCTTGGGATGCCTCGTCTGGTTACGAGCACCACTGCATGTGCTAAGAGAGTTTTTAAGCGGTAACCAAAACCCAGCTCTTACAGGGATTTACAGTCCAASATGATGAATCATGTTGGCTACCCAGGCATGAGAATAATCTTAATGCCATTCCTACTACTCATAAAATCAGGATCTTGCTTAATGTAGGAACAGGCATCAAAACTGGGCAAAYAATTTTAGTAATTTCCTGTCCTGGTATGCATAAATATAGCAAATGAATCTACATGTGCAAGAATGCAAGATTTACCTCTGAGTTTAAAAAGTTAATGGAAATAAATCAGTGTRTATAAAAACAGGAGACAAATGTAATTAATGCCTCTTAGCGCACTCTTCTCCAAATAAGAAACCTCTGGCAAAAACTACACCTGCAAGCAATTGGGTAATGTAAAGTGTCACTTRCAACCTTCGCTAATGGAGCTCTCAGTACATAAAATGATGAGCTCCTAGCCATAGGTTTTATTGAAGATGTTAAATAGTTCAAGACACATGAACACAAGCTGAGCTGAATTTGCTGCTCAGCTTTGTCCAGCAAAAGGGATTTAAATGGGTGATGGCAAGAAGCTTCTGCCCTGGATCCTATCACCCTCCCCAGCCAGGGCAAGGCTCTTCTTTACGCTTTCTAGTGTTTGTCCATATATAAGCTGTGACTGAAAGGGACAGATCTGAAGATAATTACATGTTGTTTTAAACATAGCTTTGAATCAATACAAAATTAGTGTTGGGTGCTGAAGTGCTTTTATTCTTTTTTTTCAATTATTATCATCTCGCTGAGTTGGACCAGCCAGGAGATGTTTGTTCTTTTTGTTACATAGATTTATTCTGCAGTATTCTGTGATTAGAGCAGGAGGAAAGCTGCATTTCAAAAACTGCCAGAAATCTTAATGTAAATGGACTTAAAAAACATCATTCCTTTTGTCATCTTTTCACTGAAAAAAACTCCCAAAATTCTGACCTTCAGCTTTGAATTTTTCTACTTAATTTTMACCTATTTATATTCCAACCTGTAGCCTCAACAACACAAAATACTGGTATTTTATTTCTTTCCTGTTGTCTCCCTTTTTTATGTCCCAAAGCTTCAATGCAAGGCCCCAGCTATGAAATGTGGCACTGGTTTAAATTCAGTTCCCTGAAAGGTGTAATTTGGCTCTGGTCTGTACAAGAYCTGCTTTCCTGAGGTTCTGTTTCATAGAAGGTACTGTTGGAGGATGCTCTTCCATCTCTGCAAGTGAGCAGCACTAAGCACAACAGTCTTGACTCCAGTCTTCAGGATTTTTTTAGTAAAAATAAATAATCATTAAAAATTAGTACGAACATAGTTACAAAGCTGTTACTCAGCATCCACAATCAAGTATTTTCCCTTTCATCTTTGTTAATAGTGTTCAGCTAATCCTTTGGAAGAGTTTTTACTGCTTATACTCAATTAAATTTATTTCCCATTTTCACTTCTATTTGTCTGTTTTTATGATAATGAAAGCTTGATCCATCATTCATCATTCCTGGTCTTAGTATGATCCATTTTTGAACATTTTAATCTGATTATACCAGCAATGTAGCTCAGGGAATTAACACAGCGAAGCGTGAGCAGCAGGACATTGTCTGGCTTTGCTTTTGGGTGGGTAATTTTTTTCAGGTGGTATTTCTATTTTTTTAATGAAAAAAAATGAATTGATAATGCTGAAGGGGAATGTAGGAGAAGGGAGGATTAAGCACAAGGTTAAAATGGGTTAATAACAGCCAGGCAGAGCAGTTGTGTGAGARCTTATCAGCATTGCTCCCTCCCTGGATGTAGGAAGGAGCCTGGATGCTGTACCCGTTTAGGTGGGGATGGCTCCCCAGTGCTCTGGTGATTMATTTTTACTGGGTCTGTATAAAACCATAGAGCTCGGAGAAACTTTAGAAAAGAAGATATTAGTAATGCTGTTAAAAGTGACAAGCGACAGAAGAGATCAGACCTGTTTTTGATGTTACATAGAAAATCCGAAGCCAATGTCTTGTTGACTTTCAAGAAGAGTAAGACCTGAAGGGTGGTGGTTGTTGGGCAAGGTAGTTGTTGTATTGAGTATTTGACTGGCAAAATGCAGGCAACATATTGGGGAAGAGAAGTTTCTGCTGCCACAGCTTACTCCTTTCCCTTGAGCAGCACAGTGGCAAAATTACATGTGCAACACAACCACACTGCAAAGCTTTTGTCAGCACAGCTGTTGGTCACAAAYCACAGCTTACCCAGCGGCTGGGTGAAATAAGTATTGTAGCAACAGCTGGTGACAAAGATCTCTGCTATAGGCCTTGTCCCTCCAAAAAAACCCTCCTGCTTTAGCAATTCTGGCAATACAAGCAACCCAGACCTTGCTTTGCTTATCCCAGTGTAGATGCTATTAAAAGTTAATGATGTTAATTAATTACAGAGCTATTTCATTATAAAGCTGCTCCACTAGGCTGTATTGGGAACTAGTTTACAAAGCCTGAGCAGAGACAAGGTTGAGGCAGTTCTTCCTTTGGACGTAGTTGGGTCAGTTCCCACCAGAACTTTTTAAACCTTGCCAAAAMCTTTCTTTGTTGTTAATAGTGACATGCTATAGAGGAACCAAGCTATAGAGGTTTATGACAACAATATTGCACAGTACAAGAACAATACAGGCTATTCATTACCCAGATAATACTAACAAGGTGAGAATAATTAGTTGTTACATAAYGGCCATTTCCCTGTAAAGTGTCTTGTAGCTCCCTGATACACAGCCGTATCCTGGTCAGCTCAAATTGCCACTTTTCTCTGTGACACAGTAAGTTCCAGATGTGACAAACTGTTTCCATAAAATCGTTTTTTTTTTAATTCATGTTTGCACTTCTTGCTGAGTTCTTGTGCACTTGTGTGTTCACGCAGCAGACGTCAGGGGGCATTYTGCCGACAATCCCCAAACTGCCGGAACAAGATATGTGGCAAATCTCCCTTGTGTAAAGCCCATGTACACACACACAGGTCTACTATCACCAGCTTCGGACCAAGTAAGATGCATTAAAGGCATTATTGGACAAGGCTTTATGATTCTCTTTGCCTCAGGTCTTTTATGGTATTGAGGCTTCAAACTCACTAATGGTTTTTTACAATCATCACCCCCAAGTCTMCCCTAAAATGCTTGCTCTGCAATGCAGGGACTTGGAAAACATACAAATTACCTGAATGACAGTGACAACCCATCTCAAGGTCAGTTAACATGTTCCTAGCCTGGATAAAATGTGAGGGTAGAATGATTTATCTTCACTTCTCCCTCCACAGATCAGATTAACTCGAACTGCATCATGTTTGTCGCAGGCTGTGAGTTGCCTATTCAGAGCTGGGAAGTGTGAGAGCGCRTCCGTGTGTTCAAATCCTCCTGTCAAAACTAGAACCAAGATCAGTTCAGACATAGAAAAAGTGGAAATCTTGATAAGCTCCATGTAAAGAAACAAAGGAGGGAGAAAAGAAAGAGGGAGTAAGTTAGCAGGCATATCTGTGAGGGCAAGAAGCTGCTCTGAACATCAAGGCAGGGGATCTGCTTCAACAGGGTCAGCGCAGTGAAGCTGCAGGCGTTAAGTAGAAATCTGGGGGGATGCAAGTTGGGTGGAGCCTAGGGGCAAGAGAGAAACAGCAGGAAAAGAGATCATACTGTAGGCAGCTTTGTATAGGAACTTTAAAGAAAAAGGTGGGAAATCTGGACTTTATTCTTTTCTAACAGATCAAAGAAAAGAATACCTGGATTCAGTTGGACAAACAGTAGAAAGGAGATTTATGGACCTCTCTGGGCAATGTTAAAGACTGTGGCTTGTTGTATGTCACTCCAGCCAGTCCTGTTTCCCCTGACCATCATATACCGAAATATGCGCCTGCTGGGAAGGTAATGGAGAGAGGCCAGGGCACAAAGAAGGTAGAGGACAGCTGGAGTAAGGCTGATGTAAGTGTGGATAATGGAAAAGGCAATAATAGAGCTACTGAGATTCCTGAGCCAGCTAATCAACATCTTTTTTGTAAAGCTAAAAGCTCTTAAAGAACAGTATCTATTTGATGGGCAAGAGGAGGGAATCCTGCAAACCGATTATCTTTCCAAAAGAGGACTAAAAGCTGATACGAAGTCAGAATTATGTCCCAGCTTTTCTGCCACGAGCCATTGAACTTACAGTGAAATATGAAAGTGCCATTTTTGGCCAGAATGGATTAGTAGAACAACTGCAGCTATTAGCAAAACTTAAGGCACTGTGAGATACAGTTATCCTATGGAAAATAATGTGCTGCAATAGAAAAGGTAGGTTCACTTGGCATGCTTGATACCTAATGGCTTTGAAACTGCTTTTGTTAGAACAGTGCGGGGGGGCTTATGAATAGGAACAAAAATGCTTTTGTGTATATATTAACTGTGAAGTGACTTAGGGATCATAAAGAGAACTGTATTCCCTTGGTAGGAAGTTCTTTCTGTCCTTCTGTGTTGGCTTCTTCCTCCATTGTCATGTTATAAATACAATGGAAAACATACGTTAGGTGAATGGACAACTTGCATTCCAGCTCTGTCACATTTCATTTTGCAGTGGCAATGTCCCTCCCGGCACATGACAGAGGACACAGGTACCTCAACCCAAACTCTCAGAGTAATTTTGTTCAAATGTTGTGGTTACCAGTCTAACCCTGGGACTGTCCAGTAGTTCCTCTACTGCAAATAATGTTTCCATGGATTCAAGCCCTGGCCTACTGACTCCTTCAATTATTAAAGTAGCGGGGTTTTTATCCTGCATTTACATTTCACAGGTATGCTACTGTTCTCCATAAGCAGACTTCACAACATGGACAATGTAAAGAGCTTGATTAGTTTTCTTTTTGTTTCTGCTGTGTTTTGTGTCGGATTCTTTTCCTGCATGGCTGTAATGTGCAGTTGGGAGCACTGTAGTGAGATATTAACTGAATTGTAAAGACTGTTTCCACTGGATTAAAAAAGTAATAGAAACATTAGACTCAGATTCTGCCTAAAAATAACATTCACTGTGAATTTTAAGTTTTAATGGATAGTTTYTGTGATGCTTGGGGGGAAAGAGTCAGCAAAGCTCACAACATATCTAAACCCCATTGCATTTGTCCRTTCTTCATACAATGCAATATGATTGCTGTGAAAAAACAGGTTAACTACCCAGCAGGAAGGAAGCATGGAAATATCCAATCTTGTAAGTGAAGAGAAATCTCAACAGCTCAGATTAAATGAGCCGGAGATGATAGGCATCTTCTGGACTATAAGTATGYGGAAATATTAGCAGTTGCCTGTGCTTAATGGTATTGCAGCATCCCAGTCTGTGTCAATATATCAAAATGAATCCYGAGATCAATACTTACTTGTTTTGCATACTTGCAAGGCTGAATGATTAATTTAGTAGACAAATATAGCAGAGGAGCAGCATGATTCCCTTTTCAGTGGAGTTGGAGGCACATGTGTTTTGTTACTTCTGGTTTCCAGATAGTGTTGCTTAGGTGCCTGCTTGAYTGGTGATGCATGAGGGACTCACGGTGCTCACAGGTGAGGGCCTCTGTGACCTCTCCCTTCTGGTATTTCCACTGAAATTATGCTTCATTCTGCCTTACACATCTCATTCTACTTTCAGAAATCCTTTTTCTCTGTGGGACMTAAGCCTGACACGGCCACTCTTTATGAACCAAATTACAACCCCACCAGAATCCCTGAACTAATTTCAGCTATGCCCACTGAACTGCTCACAACCAGCYTTGTGTCTGCTGTTGAGCTCGTATATACAACGCACCATCTAGTGCTTAGCTCACCTTGGTTCTCAGAGCTGGCCGCCTTGACTTTCTGTAGCTTTCAGCAGGTGACAAGGTTGAGTCTTCCCCCAGATACCCCTTAATAGTCCTTTTCCCGTCTCAGTCTTTTACATGGGCCTTTGCTCTCCCATAACATCACCTTCTTGGAGACGCTGTCCGTACCAGGCTGTCAGATGCTGCTATCACTCCTTCTTCACCACCTCTTCCCCTGGGCTGCTTCTCAGCATCTCTGCTGTCAAACTCAGATGCCCTGGACCCTGTTATGGACTTTGAAGTACAGACTGAATGTTATCACGCAGAAGCTGTTTGACACTGAGGTACGTAATGAAATGATGACAAGGAAGCTGTGTTTGTTGTTGCTTTCATCCCTGCTCAGGGTGACTGTAACCCATAGAAAAAGTACTTCTCGATAAAAGAAATTTTAAGTGCTTATGTGGCATTCAGTTTCCAAGAGGAGAAATGAAAGTGGTGGAATTTGAGCCACTTGTTATGGTAAGTTCTGTACTCTGCATAGAAATGAGGACACAGCAGCGTGCATGTGTATGCATTACCTCTGGAGTCTGGGTGGAGGATGTCAGCTTGCACTTTGGCAGAAACAGGTTCAAATCCCAGCCTTGCCTAGCTGATAACAGTGCTTTTCTGTCCTTGTCATGCCGAATCTGTCAGAGTGAGGGCTGAATTTATCTCTTCAGGCATCCAGCTCCACTAATAACTGTGTTTTGCACCCCCAGCCTCTGGTGTGAGTTGCAGGAAACTGCAGAACCCTTGCCAAATTTTCTTTCTGATCAGTTCTGTACAGAGGAGGTATTACAAACAGTTCATTTCCCAGACACGTGGAGTAGTGGAAATAGTACTTTCTAATTAAAGATGGAATTGCCATTTAGGTAGCCAGACGGGCATTAAGCCACCTTCTGAGATGAAGGAAATGGCTGTGTCAGAAAACAGGCATAAATCAGCTGGAGATATAAGCTTGAAGTGGTTTGGTGGGTTGATAATGTAAAGAACAGYTCTCAGAGCTTTTCTAAATAGCCTGTATTTAGTTAAGAAATAACATGAAATACTGAAGGGATATGCTTTAGACAAACACTAATTATTCAGCTTGATGCAGGATTACCTTCAATAAAGGCAAGAAATTCTGTGGCCAGAAGAGGAGGAGATAAGAGCTGATGTTATAATTGATCTCTTCTGATGTTACAATCCATGAATACTGCAGGGAGAGGGAGAAGAATCTGATATGAAATTTGCTTTGGGAGACAGCTGAACCCATGAATGTCAGAACTTAAGGAAAACGATCGAGTTTAATTCAAAATGAGTAAAGCGTTTGCATTTAAAACATTGGGTGTTTTCATGCTTCTCCCTCTCCAGTTAGCTGCCATAACTTTATTGAAAGATTTAGAAATACAAAAGATACTTACCATAGGTCACATCTCTATCACTTTGTTAGTAAAAGATATTATTTCTTTGCGAAATGCCACTATTGTGAGCCACTGCCCCAGTGCTCTGCTCCGTGGATAAGTCCCAGTGAAATCAGAATATGTCAGGGGAGGAAGGTAGGAACAGGAATATCAATGGAATTGGTCCCAAATATCTGAGGATGAAAATAGACTTCTAATCAGAGGGATTATGACACTCATGATCATAATTCCCTCACCATTATCCATGGTGGGTAACACCTCCTGCATGTGTCTTTCCAGTGAAACCAAAGGTGGTTTGKTTTTTTTGTGTGTGTGTGTAGGCTTCATTTAACGCAGTGTGGAGGACAACCGTGTCCAAGGGTTGAAACAGCTTGTGGGCTCTTCTGTGCGTAGGCTGAGACAGAAAAGCATTGCTCTGTGTTTTTTCAGGGCTCACTGGCAGAAAATACCTTCTTGCAAGTTGTCTAGAGCCATTAGCATTTCAATTGTATTAGTATGCTTCCTTCATGCATGTAATCACAGCGGTTGCCACTGCTCCTCTTAGACTTAGCGTGAGGAAATAATTATCAAAGGGGGAAAGGAGACCTCAAGGTCAGGTTTCTATCTGAATACTTCATATTTCAGACACCAGCAGTGACACAAGCTCTGGGAGCTCCCCCATGAGCCTCACTTGCCTAAAAATAAGTGCCTCGGTGGTGGAGAGCAGCGTGTCCACACGTGTCCTCCATATAAGTAGAGGAAGTTCATACATCTGCTTTGACCTTGTCATGTCCAGATGGTTCCTTTGGGGTGGAATGAACCTTTCCTTTACTGATTAAAAGGAATTTTCCCTGCTTTCAAAAAAAATGTGGCTTTCAAAGGGTTGGGAAGTTGGTTGCCAAAGGGACTTCTTTATGCCCAATACAAGTCAGTCAGACTAGAACTTGCAGTTTTRTATACTCATGTATTTAAAAAGAAATTTACACGTAAGTAAAACYGTATGACACCAGGCTTGATTTTCCTGTTTGGGGCTTAGCCCAGTTTTTTAAATCTGTGGAAAGTGGGAGCAAACATCGTTATTCTGAAATGCACTCCACTCTCGCCTTTCAGTGTAAAAAAACGACATACAAAGCAAAGGAAAATTCAGTCCCTTAAACCTGTTGTATGGATATGAAGTAGTTTCAGTTCCATGTATGACTGCAGCTCATTAGCTGTGCTGCACAAAAGGGCGTGATWGCCTGTTTTTCTGACGCCATTAAAACCTCCTCCTTTTTCTATAATGCTTCAAGCTGCACCTTCCCCGGGTGGGTGTCTGTCAACTGCTGTGCCCACTGGCATGTAGTGGCAGAAATATCTTTCTCTTTATACATCAATCAGAGGGGAAAGAATTTTCAGGGGAAGCAAATGCCAGATGGAATTTTTGGTGGCTTTTTGTGGACTTTTCCAAGCCAAYGTCTTTCTCCTTTCCCTTCATCTGAGAATCACTGAAGGCTGCCTTGAAGAGCTAGCGTTGCTTATACTTACCCACGTGGAATAGCAGGGCTCAAAACTTGGCTGGTTTTACTATCATTGTGCTCTGAGAGAYGTGCGGTGAGGATAGGGACTCGACATAACATTTCTTTTCCTGTCATCTCTGATGATGCAGAGACACAAACGAGGTTCTAGCTGTTTACTTGCATGTTAATTTTAAGCTTAATTAGTAACACAAGGGGTGCGGGGAATTAGTGTTTGACAAATGGAAAAAGACACGTTTGGTAGGAAAATGAAGCAGCATTTATCTTTAARCTCCTAAGAGGCTGCTGCAAACTATGAAGAGAAAAGGAAAACAAAGTTGTGTTATAGGAAAAGCACTTGAGAGTGTGTCCTTTCAAGTACTCTTTCCTCTAATTTAAAAGGCTAATGACTGCAAATATAAAAATGCAGCAAATTCGTCCTGTACTTCATTTGCTAGAGGAATAAAAGCCAGTTTGAACCTGGCTGTTCTTTCCCCAGGGAAGACATGGGACTAAATTACAAAGGAGGAAACATTGTCTATAACCTCTGTGCTGGTTACATCTTCCTCCTAAAAGCAGTGAAAGTACCTATCATCTGGTCTAGTTGTTCAACTRACAGAGAGAGATTTACATTTTAAAAGGTTTTAAAGACATTTATACTCTTCCTAGAAGCTTCCTCACTTTTATTTTGAGGATCTTACCTCATCCATCAGCCATATTGAATCACTGTGGAGCGCCTGACGTATTTTCTCTTAGGGGCCACATGTCTGGGTGCTTTCCTGTTTGCGACTGTGTCTTTGTCCCAAGGCTTTCTTGTCTTCTTCTCTTGGTGCTCTTCAGGCTTGCAAGACTGCTGCAAGTTAAATGGGTTTCATAAAATAAAATTAATGTTTAACTTCTGCTTAAAAGATSTGTAGCTCCACTAGGCTTAATCTGCCTGTCGTACTTTTGTTTTGCTTTCTCTTGCACTGACCTATTTGTTCCCTTTTGTTAGCTACGTTCAACCCAAAGCCAGTCTTTGGCAATAAAGAGAAGTGTATTTCTACTGAAAGATGTGCTTGGTCTCCCTGTGGCTAGCAGGTAAGTCACGAGCTACAGGGAGGGACTGGTKGAGCATCCAACCTTTCCTTTCACACAGCTGACAGCCATTCCACCGCACTGCCCTATCCATATGGAGGGGGTAGAAATGGATCAGAGGAACCTGAGAGCTGGGCTAGGAAACTTTGGGTTGGGATTTCAGTCAAGAATTAAGGGAAAAGGGAATCCTATACAATTTTATCCACTGGCCCCTCTATGATTCCTGTAATCCATTGATGGCTTTATTGTCATTGATGGCCCTTGTCAACAGAAGAGATTGTTTCCTCACTCCTATCTAGCCACTGCTGCAGCACAGGGAGGATGGCTTTAAGGATCCCTGCCAATCTGCTTTACCCTTAATCTTTCCCCTTCCTAACTGAAAAGCAGCCTTTGTGAAGAATCTCACCTGCTGGTATTTCTAAACTCTTTCTTAGACTGCAAAATGGCACCAAGGGTCATGTAAAAACTGATGGAGAGTCAAAACCTTGTCTGAGGGGTAAGACGTGTACAAGCACTAAGCAGCTGCATCAGTTATTCAAAGGACAGGATTTAACACTGGCTCATGTCATACAGTTGTTCCCAGTGTGTTTAGAGGCAATATCTCACCCTTCCCGCTGTACATGCCACTCGCTCACCTGGAAACATGGAGCAGCAAGATCAAAGCACGTGAAGCAGCTACATTGCACTTGCAAGGTACTTTAAAATTTTGCACCTCTGTTCTTAGGAAGACTGCAAGCTGTCAGTTGTACAACCTCAGAAAAACACGATGGCTTTGCTCCACAGCTTGCTTTTGATTTCTGAGAGACTCTGGAGGGTAAGTTGATTTAGAGTTAGAGGAAAAGACTGCAAAAGTTCAGTAGGAGCAGCTGAAGGGTGGGRATTACTGTGCAGCTCATGCATGAAAGCTAAGAGGTCACGTTTCCTGCAGCATTTAAGCTTTGAATGATTACCTCTTCAGAACAGTACTTTGCAAAAGGAGCTTGTCTCAGGTCCTCTCAGCAGCTGGAGATCCTTCTGGTTTTGTTTTGTTTAAAATGTCATTCAGCAACTCTGATGAGCAAGGGCCTGTGGAGAAGGCACACTCAGTCAYCCATGCCGAAGGTCATGAGAAACAACAGCTCAGCACTTCTCATCACCAGTAAAGGGCTCCTTCCACCACTGTCCTCCAACGGGACTCTGTTCTTAGTGCATTTGTGCTGTTGTGGGAGCACCAKGCAGAGTTGCCCTCTGAGGCCTGTTTTGCTCTGTATTGCCTGGTTTATTCCCAGGTGTTCCTCTCACCTGTGCTGAATCTGCAGAGGGAGGGAAGTAAAACAGCACCTTCTGGTTTTGCTGATCCCTGGGAGACCTCTTGTAGAGATATCAGGGACCTTTCCCATTTTCCCCCTCTACAGGTCTCATTGAAACTACAGTGGCCAATTATTGTTAACATTTGGTACAAGCATTTTGACGTTCTGCATTTTTCTTCCTGCATATTCGAAGAGTTGAAGAGTAAAGAGTGTGTCTCTGCCAGGTATCTATTTCTACATTAATCTGCAGTCCAGGTTTGAAGTCCATGTGGGCTGTAAGTCCTGTTGATGTGGTTTGGGTTTTGGTTTTTGTTTGTTTGTTTTGTTCCCTCCCCCCCCAAAATACAACACTGGTACTTGGCATTGGGCTCTTTTCTGTTTCTTGCTACACTGGTGAGCATTTAGGGAAATTTCAGTGTGGCTGATAGTGAAGTGAATTTACTCTGGGGTTTGTGAGTGGAGCAGCTGGCCCTGCATAGTTCTATCTTCATTGCCCTGGATAAGGTGGTCTATACAATTTTAATTCTGCTGCTTTACACCTCCCCTGAGAAACCATTTGCTTTTCCTTGAAATATTGGGGAGTGCAATGGAAATTGGATTGGTTCCCAAACGCCATAAGTCTTTTTCCTGTTTTTGGGAGGGACTTTCAATATCATTGACTAAACTACAAGCAGATTTAAATACATATTATACATCTACAAGCAATCTACCTCTAATGTTTACACTATGTTAGCTATCTTCATTTCTCTTTTTTTAAAACCTGTTACAACTTTTCTTAGAGCTTCAAGCTGTTAGAGCATTCTGTAGTTATTTATGGATAAATGTAGTATATGGCATATGTGGGGAAATGGTAACCTTCAGCAGCCCTCTGCTGAGTTGCTTAAAAGGAAAAAGCCCATTCCAAGTTTTAAATTTACCAGCTTTAATAAAAGTAAAAGGCAGAGAGAGATTTCTCCTTCCTCCTTCAGACTGAGCTGAAGCCAAATACCTTCTGTCTTCCACCAGGGACTAAGTGAAGGATGCTCAGGGCTTCGTCAGCAAGGTTTCCTGAAATCGCAGGGGAGACTTTCCTTGTCGTGAATTCAAGAGGCATCAGCACAAACCCTGGTTCTCAAACCAGCACTCAGTAATCCTTTTCTCTCTTTATGAAGTCAGCTTTCTCTAGATCGAAGAGGCACTTTTCTAGATCTAAGAGGCATGTAAGGATATGTTTTCTGATTATAGTCTCTATGCATAGGTTATCTGATGTTGTTCCAAAAGGTTTCTGGACTACTGTTGCAATATTTTTATTGCAGTCTTTTGTTTTTCCATTTCCTAGTGTTATTGATTGACCTGGCTATTTCAATGAAATGTCAGGATGAAAATTATAATCCTATTTTCTTCTCCTGCAAAGAGGATGGTGGGTTTTGATATTTATTTTTTTTAATTGTCAGGATATATCTTCTTTTTTGCTGGCAAAGTTTTGGGTCACAATCACCTTTTGAGTCCATGGCTATCATAACTGAGTTGAACATGACAACTTTTTGTCAGTCTTCTGCAGCTGGATAATAATTCTATTGAGGTTCATGTAGCAATTCAATCCCTTCACCTGCTTTTGCCAGTCACTCAAGCTCAAGTAAATCTTACTAATAAGACATAATGCTACAGACCTGTGCTGACTTTGATCCTTTTCTGCTTTAAGGATAACTCCCACCCCTTTCCCTGTGATATCAGTTTCCTGTTCTTTGTGCTCCTACAGATAATATATTGCATGCCTTTAGTTTTTGTGTTGGTATTTTTGCTGTACTTTCTTTATGCATTGTTTTTGTATATTTATTCTGCCCACCTGATTGAAATTATTATTGCAAAACTTCTCTGCTCAAGTCTCTCTGCATTTTTATGAAAGTTCGTATTGCTCCCCTCAGAGAGAGTCTCGTCTCCAATTTGCACAATAACTTTCCCATGCACTTAAATTTTTCCCTTAGAAAAGGAATTTGTATCCTCTCCTAAGCTATACATTAAGATTTTTGTTCTGTTCCATCCATTCTAATTTGGAGAATGAGAAAAGATGATTTAACTTGATCCAGATGGAAAAAGACAAAGTTTTTCAAATTACAGGACATTTCTGTACAGCTTGTTACTGAATTCCATCCTTATTAATGATATTCTACTATCTGGGAGCCCATTTAGGGACTAATTTATCCCCCCATATTTTATAACATATGTAGAAACAACTATTAGTTTCCCTGCTGGTGAGTGCAGTGCTATTTTCAATTTTGTGCATTCATGCCTTTTCTTCAACATCTTTCTAAGTTATTTATGGAATAGGCTTTCTACCTACTTTTAGAAAAAGAAAAGTGATATTTTATTCTTTCTTTCACAGACTGCTTCCTCCCTTGATGAAAACCTAGCTGTTTGCACTACTTCTCTTCATGCAGGAACTTGCCTCCTTACTCCAGTTCTTATTTTAAGGGAGATTTGCTGGTTCTGTGTTGTCTAACCCAATAGTTCAGTGCCTCTTGTTAAGCTGGTTGGCTACATTCCCATCTCCATATGTGATGTTAAAGTGCTGCTTATCAAGATGATAGATGAATATCCTGGCTCTGTGGGATCTGAACAAAAATAATGATATGTGGAAGGGAGGATTAATGAATTAAATTAAATTAATGAAATAACTTCTAGAATAATGATGTTTCCTGATCTGCATTCTGTGTGATATTCCCCTAATGGAGAAGACATTATCTTCACATATTTCCCTATTATCCCCAGATATTCCTCCTTTTCTTCTTCCCACTGAGGTACTGTGTGTCTTATTCCTGTGTGGCTCCACAGAGGAAGTCCACATGGACATGCAAGAGCAGTGGATGATTCAGACTATGTGAGGTTTTGCCTAGTAGAAGGTTGTCAGGCTCCCTGTGATGAGTGGGCTGAATTTCTCTGACTCTCTGGAGAGCCAGCATGTGTGTATATATGTGGGGGGGTGTGTGAGAAAGGGCTGGCAATAGAGCCGAATAGCAAAGCCTTCTGTTAGTGCGTGCTCTTTTGGGAGGGAATGACTGAAAGAGCAGAGCAATGGAGCTGGTATTTTAATTTTGGCAGTGTAGGAAATGGTCAGAAAGAACCATCAGTTTAATGCTAAACACTCCGTAGACCAATGTTAGAGCAGGCTGGTCTTTCTAATTACACCTTCCCCTGAGCCACTACAACCGACCCACTGTCTTCTGACAGTACTTCTGGACCTACACAGTTCATAGCTAATGGTCCTTCATATGACCTCAGCAAGGCTGCTTTGTCCTTTGGTATCTTGCCTTCTGTGGGGCAAAGTTAATTTGCATTCACTTTTGCTTTCCTGTACTGCTGCCTTTCCTTATCATGGAGGAGCCCTGGTACTTTTCCAGTGTCTTTTATCTAGGTGTGTTGAGGAGACCTAAACAACACCTCTTCTTCCTAAATCTTCTGCTGTCACGGGTAGTACTCCAGAGGTAGACATAAATCAGGCCCAATGACTTTTCTTTCTCTGTTGTAATACACCTGGCTCCATTAACTTCAGAACATGAGGCCCCATCTTTCAAAAAGCATCACTAGTTTGACATGTTCAGGGCCTTATGTGAAGAGCCTGGTGGTGAGGGAGGAGGAGAGCCACATCCCACCCAACCTTCACAGACTGTTTCTTCCCTGAAAATGCTTGTGTTTACTGATGTTGATCATAAGCACAGAGCAACTCCAAACAAGGAGCTCAGCATGAGCTGAAAAACAGCAATTTTAAATGAGAGACAATTTCCAGCAATCAGCAGCAGCCGTAACAGATAACTCAAGGAGGCACCGCTCCTTTCCCATGCCATTAGCATCAAGGGCAGCCACTGGATGGAGAGAGCCACAATGCAAACAAACCAAAAGAGGCAAACTGTCTCTCCCACGGACTCCACTCCTACCTCCCTAGAGGCACAGTGCCCACTTTGCTTTCCAGTCTCCAAATGTGGATGAGGGCTCTTTCCTGCTTCTCCCCATTTGATAGCCAGGGCCAGTCCCCAAAAGCTTGGGAGATGAATGTAGGCCTCCTGGTTCAAAAGTTGCTATTGATTTTGCTGGGCTGTCCTTTGCTTGTCTTTCTCCAGACATTGGGTTTGACTTCTTTTTAGGAGATGCTGAGTAAGCAAACATTAAAGAATGAAAAATGTATAAATGAGTGTCCTGATTTGTACCGATAGAAGAAATAACTTAGCACAGTACTTCTTTCCCCTGCTGTCTCACCTCTGTTATCTGAGGAGATCATTATAAGACAGTTCAGAGTCTGGCCCATGTTTTGCAAAATATAGATTGTCTTTCCCTGCAGTGGTGTTGTGAACTGGGTTTTTGAGAGGAATCTCTTGGATTCCCGTAGGATCTCTCATTTTAATCTTCCCACTCGTCAACTCTTGCTAACTTTACCTGTAAGCTTAGGGAAGGACTGAAAGGCCATAGAA
Organism: Oceanodroma leucorhoa; assembly: GCA_030449065.1. Lineage (NCBI taxonomy): Eukaryota > Metazoa > Chordata > Aves > Procellariiformes > Oceanodroma > Oceanodroma leucorhoa. Next base: position 5,372,041 of record JASVER010000021.1, on the reverse strand, counting down.
GTCATCTTCTCACAGACTCTAAAATCTTTAGACAGACCTCAGAAACCATATTACTCCCTCTGAGATAAAAGCTTGTTTGTGTTTCTATGCTTTCTTTGACAATTTGCCTGGCATTGGGACACAAATAATTATTTTTATCCATGTGAGGACTTTTAACTATCGCTTACTGGTGAACACATCTATGACTAATAGCAGTAGGGCACTTGTCTCTGTGCTTCCTTCGCTGTATTTCTGTACTTGAGCTACAGCAGCTGAAACGAGTAGTGATACAGCGTGGATGGAGCAGCTTGATTAGGGCATACTGGAAACACGGCTGTTCCCAGGGCAGCACGGAGCACTTGTGTGACGGGGTTGATGTTGTGCGGTGGTGTGCAAGGACYAGAAAGGGTCTGATAATACCTCAACTGCCTCTTGGGAACTAAAATGCCTGCAGTTTGTCAGCCCTGGAAGCAGCATCTCCAAGTCTGTCCAAACTCACTGATGACAGAATCATCTCATTACAGGAGACTACCAGAAGCACGTCTCCAGCAATACTCTCAGCACTTATGTCAGCAAAACGGCGGCAGTTTCACAACGTGAATTATTTCTTAACTCAAAAAATTTAATAATAAAATGAGTGGGTAAAAATGATAACTTAAAAAAGTGAATCTCATAAAAGTAAATTGAGTTCAGTAAAGTCAAATGAGATACGATGGTCTTTTAGTTTTTGGCTCCCCAAAATCCTGTTAATTTTAGGTCCTGGTCACTGAAGTGTTTTACATAATGAGATCACTAAAAATAATTAGGTATGTGTTGCTGATGTAAAGGAAATTCCAGCAGCGATTGTATATAAACTGATAAAGAATTGCTGCTGGTGGAGTTCTTGGAAATTGGAGTTGGAAAGAGGGTAATTATTGTAGAAATTTTGTTGACATTAGTCAGTGGCTACATAAAACTGTCCTGGTCTGTTAAAGGCAAGCCCATTTCCTCAGAAATCAGGCTATATTTTCCTAAAAAGGGTATCACTTGGCATTGCTGATAGTATTCATCTAAGAAGAACCACATTCCCTTCATAGAAGGAGAAATATAACAGACCGTGTCTGCATATATGGAGATATAATTTGGATAGGACTCTGTTTCAGATGAGACACCTAAATAATCAAAGCTGGGCTCATGGTTCTAGGTAAATTCTTATCTCTTCCTGCAATTATCAATTGTTATTAAAGGTGCATCTCTCTTCATGCCATTTCCATCTACAAGATCACAAGGGGCTGGTAACTTGCAATTACGACTGAGGATTTGGGGAACTGGGGGCAGAGGAGGTTGGGGGTACAAGTGTCCCCAGAAGTGTTACAGCAGCCTGTAGGGCCACAATCTGCTTCTGGAACCAGCCATCACCTCCTGCAGGATTTGGAGGTTGAGCCAGAGCTATGAGGAGCCTTAGAGCATGGCCCTGCATAGCCCAAGGGCCAGTCCTCCATGGTGCCCAGCTTGGGGGCAGCCATGGGGGCAAGTCCAAAAAATCCCAAAAGAAGTCAGACTGGATTTTCCCTGCTAAGCTTTTTCAAAACAGCTGTCCCAGAGTGTGATTTGCCAATAGCCGTCTTTTTTTGGAGCCAAGGGCGACCCGGACTCCTGGGTCAGTGCTCTTTCTGCGCAGAGGCTGGTATCTGTGAGGTGAACATCTCCATTTCTTCCTGTGCTGAGGTGCCAGGAGACTGCAGGCTTGAGGACGTCCTTCCAAGATGCACAGTGAACTGAGTCATTTTCCTTGTTTTTTTGATGACATTTTCAAAGTAAGGCATAGCAGTTCTGCCTCTGCTGAGGAGCTGGGCAATAACAGCTCTGTATTTTGTTTTGATGCTTTTCTGTCAGAGGGAAGGAAGGCTGGAGAACACTTGCACAAACTCCCRCACACAAAGGCAAGGTTTACGATGAAAACATGGAGACTCCGTGGGGGCAGGAATATCTTCATGGCAAACACTGCCTGCTTGCAAGCGAATTCCTGCTCTTTGCACCTCTGCTCTGGGCCACTACTAACCCCTGATTCTGGTGTCACCCAGTTAGTTCTCAGCCCTCTGAGCTGGACAAAGTGCTTTCAGTCCTCCTGTCTGTCTGCACAACAGCTGTTTTCTTTTGATGTCAGCTTTCATACACTGGTAACGTCTTGTTGTTTTGGAGGYGGGAGTGCTCTATACCTTGGGAGGCTTAGGTTCGCCTCTTGGCAGATAATTGAGTCTGAGTTTCACTGAACTCAGCTTCTTAAAATGATTCAGTTTGATTCAGTGCTCTTCCATGAATTCAAAACTATTCTTTTGTTTGCTTCACCTTTCCCCTAAAAGCTTGCACCCCTTCAAAGGCAAACTCCAGGTAAAAGGCTAGAGTGCCAAAACGTTGTGTTCAGTGTGGCTGTTAAAAAGATACTGCAAGCAATTACACTAGTGCTAATAAGGGTGATTGGAATTGTTTGGCTCAGAAGGAGCATGATGGTTTTAAAAGCCTAAAAGCTACCGAGTACTGCAAATAGATCATCCTCAACAGGGAATGATTTCATTTATTATATGGATGTGAGCTCCTACCCTAGACAATGAGTACTGAGAACAACTGGGTTAGGAATGTTATGGTTTTTAGAATAATTGGCCTAATAATCTGAGTCATAGAAGAGATTTGACTTCCTAAATCCTGGTCTTCAGATAAGCTTTGTTTGAGTCCCACCATTTGAGAATCATTGGAACAATTTCCATTAAGAGGCTGTTTACGCTGAACTCATGCTTATAGGGAAAAGAGAAGCATGAACTCAAATCCTGATTTCAGTAATTGTAAAACTGCTATTTGCTTAAATTGGAGAAATTGCTCCTGTGACATGTTGGGAGAAGGGTGATGTGGTTTACAGTTACTGTAAAAAGTGATTTCTTGTGTAAAATTAATACAAACTGTCAAAAATGCCCTCCTAAAACCGAGGGAAAAGGCTGTTGGAAACCGGTCTAAACTTAAGTTCATAACCAAGGCATAAAATATTACTCTGTGTATCTGAAAAGAAAAGAATAGAATAGCAGAAATAACTATGTTGGGACAATTCTAAGTCCTGGTAAATGTGAGATAATGAGGCTTAAGCTTCTTCCACTGAGATGAAAATAACTTGTATTGCACTGTGCTTGCTGTTGGCAGCAGTGGCTGTGGATGGTTATCAAGGCTCAGCTAGCCCATGGTAACCTTTATTCGGTAACCTGACTGTACATCTGAACCTAAAGAAAAAAAAGAAAAATAAAGGCTCTGAACACTTCAAAAAGTACCAGGGCTAGTGGGACTGGGATTTTATTTTATCATTATCTGGAAGATCAAAGCTGCTGGCCATCTAGTTTGTCTTCCTCTCTCATGCCATAGCATGCAGCCCATTTACCCCATAGGTATGTAACAGATGATCAAAAGCTTTTATGCTTTTTCTGACTATATCACCTAGTCTAATAAAAATAACRTCATCTTGCCCTATGCACATTGCTTCCCCTGTATCCTTCAAAGCCTACAGCATTATCACCACCATATCCTTAACATATAAAAAAATGTGAAAGGAAACAGGTGAGAAATGGAGTATTAATCCTGTATCATTCCTTCCTGATTGAGGATAAGCCCATATCATTCCTGCCCACCCAGTTAGGGCAGTCACCTAAAGACACACTATCTATTTTAGTGCTAAGAGTATTCAGGTTTAATTGCATAAAATATTGCCTTTTTGATATCTCTTCCTTGGCCCTCATCTAATCCACTGAAGTCTTGAATCTTCTCTGTTGACTTTATCAAGCTCCAGGTGAAAACCATTCAGCGGGTAGCAGAACCTGCTCAGAACTGTCTGCAGTTCAGGTAGGAGGCACTCATGTCTGTAAATATTGACTTTCTCCTTTGTACCCTGCTGTGACTGGCATTTGTTGCTCTCTGTTCTCTCTTTAAAGCTCAGTTACTAATACCGGGTGAGCTCAACATGATCCTGACTCCTTTTGTATTACTGAGCCAGTGACTCCTTTTGTAATATTGAGCCAGTTAACCTCTGATCTATTAATATTAAACTATAAAATTCAATAAGTAAGGGCAAGGCTTTAAATAATTGAGCACAGGCTAGCAGGGTAATTAGATRTTATAAACTGGGGGTGAAGAAGATCTAATAATGTGGGGAGAGACACAAATCCATAGAGAAAACAACTCTAGAGAACTACTCCTTTTTCATTTAGGGGCTGCTGGGCAGACTGTATAATATGTAYGCCTGCAAACTAGTCTGTCAATACTGTGTATGTTCAGGGGGAAAATATGTATAATGCTGACATGACCAATATAGAATATGTGCCAGAGTCCAAATCATTCGAATGAATATTTCTTAATTAGCTTAGGAAACATGTTGTAATTCAAATATATGAACACTTCTAAGTATCTTAATGATTTATTCACGGCTATTCCTAGCTGCTATGGAAGCAAACCATGCTATACTACAGACCTCTTAGCTTCCTGTTGATAACAAAACCAAATCCAGTGGTAATTACTCCTTATCAAGTTGTTAATCCTGGTGCCCCAAAAGATTTTTCTCAGGCAGCGCTTCAGGAAAAAGGTCCAGACCCCAAATATTCCCTTATTTCTGATGGGGTTGAAATACTTACTTAGATCTTACAGGATCACTGCAGTTGGAGACCCCAAAGTTTAGGACAGGGACATAAGGTCCCTTGGTAGTCACCAGTGAGCTCTTGTTGACACAACTGCATTTGAAATCAAGCTTTTGATTTCATGAAAGCCACCGGTGTTTGGATCTGAAGATCTTCAAGGAAATCTTGAGAAGTTTGGTAAGTAAATGTTTCTTGCTATTCCTTCCTGATGTTTGCTTGTGAGCGTTGAGTCAGTTTGCATGTACTGTTGAAATTGCCCACAATTATCCACCAGTTCACAGCAATTACTCAAACTGTGATAGAGAACAATATTTCAGTGTGATTAAGTCAAGACAGTCTTACTGGGCTAATGCAATTTGAACTCAATGGAACTGCTCATGTGGTTAGAATTAAGTGCCCATATCAGCTTCAAAATTAGTAGACAATGTCTAGATTTCACTATCAGTTTATTCACCCCCTTTTTAAGGGCGTATATGCAAATTGTACATCTCAAAAAAGGTGGCTATGAAGGGCACCCTCAAGTAGCTTTGAATCTCTGTCAGTAGCCTATTTTAAAAAACTGGATTGGAGAAAGGGGTATTTACTGCTCCTGAAAAGAGCAATTCATCTTCCTGAGCGCCCATTGTTCCTAAAGAGGAGAGAAAATCCTCCAGACAGTTGAATTATTGAGATCTATAGCTGGATCAGTCATCCCATGCTCCTACCTTACTGTCTGAACTGAGATGCACTGAATCTCTTGGCGATTCAGCCTACTTTGTGTGTTTGAGTTGCTACGTGAACTCATTCCCATAGCCAGCTGTATCCAGGAAAGATACGCTTGAACTGTTTGCAATGAGAAGCAAAGGAGAATTCAGGCTTACGGCCTTTTCTGCTTTCCTCCAATTCTCTTTCTATCCAGGGTCCCACATAAAAAAAATGGGGAACTCTTCATCTTCAGCAGGGAAAAGACAGATGGAAGTGCCAATATAGAAGCTATTCTTGTCCACATAGACCATTTGGACAACTGTTCATATTCAATGCCTATTCATAGTGACCTCAATAAAAATGCTGAGGCCCCTGGGTAGCGCACAAGGCAGAATCTCTTTTCTTAAATTAATTCTATTCAGGGCTTCCTCTGGAGTCCCAAGTAAAATCAGAATGGTGTCAAMGTCCCTGGAAAGCATGAAGAGACAGCTTTGGAAGTAACCTCAGCATCTCAGCTCAGCTCTGGCATTTATTCATTATGTGGGAGTTCCCATTGAGGCTCTTAAAATGTTCTGTCGGAAATACACACAAATGGAAATTCTCCAAAAGAGGAAACATAGATACTGTTTATAGATGAAAAGTAGGTTATCAGGAAATTAATTTATTTTAGTAAAATTTTGGCTGAAAATCTTCAAGGTCTCTTGGGCTGAGATTAAAAAAAATTGCAATGAATTATTTCTATCAGTAATTTCTGATGACTTCAGTGGACTGTAGAATTATGCCCTCTGTGTCAACAACATTCTTATACAGATCCAAATGCAAACATATTCCTTACCTTGAAGAGCAGACATAAATGCTATAAAAAAAGAAACAGCACAAAGTGTAAAAGAAATTTCCTTCTTTAATCCATTTTTATATCTATGCTACAAGCTTTGCTGCAAGACCCTTCATACTGATCAGTCTATACCCTCCTTTCACAGTTTAAACAGAAAAATGAATAAATGATTCAGCTTTTATATCCTCTCCAAATACAAAGCTCATCTGCTTGTTTATGAATCCTTTCTTTGCTCTCTCTTAATTGCATCCATGTATATTAGCAACCACTAATGTCTCTAATAATGTGGCAAAACTTGCAGAGGAGGAATGCCAAGAATGGAAATAGTGAAGTGTGAGTCTAATTGTGCTAACTAACACTGTGTTCTTTTTTGTTATGTGGGGGTGGGATTTTGTTTTTGCAATGTGCTGCAGAAGTGGCATCCCTCAGGGATGAAGAGATTGCTTCTTGTAACCCTAGCCAAAAGAAGAATTAGGAGTAAACAAGAGTGTTTTTCCTGTTTTCTTTTTTTTTTTTTTTAATTCTTTCTAAGGTTGATTTTGTGTGAAATAAGAAAACTTGCACTTGTAATAAGTGCTTAATGTTATATTTAATCTGTAAGACATGTCAGGCATCGCAGTTTGGGGTGATAATAGTGCACCTCAGGTGGCAATTTGTTTGTTTATTCATTCCCAATTTCTACATGCACGTTAACAGAGCACCTTTTTCTGGATCTAGACACCCTACTAGATACTTACAAAATCAACCAAATTAAGACAAGAAAGAGCACTAGCAAACTAGGAGAAGTGTTTTGGACACTAAAATAACCATCTGCAAAAACCAGATTTCTCCTTCCCACATGTCCTCCAGATCATCTCAACCCTTATGTGCAAACACACCCYCTTGGTCTCTGAAGCCCTGTAAAGTCCATCCCCAATGGGATTTTCGTGTGCCCTCAAGAACAACAGACCTGGGGTCCTTTGGAAGCAAAGAAATTGAGAATTACAAGCTGCAGCATTCTCAGAGAGCATATTCCAGTAGTGGCTTCCTTTCTTATGTTCAAAGCAGGGTTCAGCATTTCTGTTGGTCTTATCTGTGGGAACATAGGAAGAGAGAGTGCCTTGGCTTAAAAAGAAGCTGTGAAGAGAAAATACACTGATCCAGAGATGTAGAAGTGTTGCCAAATGCTGAAACAAAGTACTTCAAACCACGTAGAATTATAAAATTTGTACCTAGGCATTTTAAAAGACTTGGCCAAAAAGTCCCACTCTGATCTTTCACAAATCTTGGAAAACTGGAAAAATCCCGGCTTCCTGAGCAAGCGTAAAATGTTTGGGATTTATTAGTGGTTTTAGTTTTTCAAAGGAGCTCTTTCAACTCAGCTCTTATCCCTCAGTGTGTAAGGAAAAGGAGAAATAAACTGGTAACATAAGTTATTTCAGAAAATTGTTATTTGCTATCTGCCTTTAAAACACTAACATGAAAACCCTCCTCCCTATCTCATCACTCATTCTTCCTAGGCTGACCAAATTGTCTTGATCTTCCTAAAATCCAGATTTACATGTAGGTTTCTACTTTGCTTTTATTCATGTTAGTTTCTAGCGGGAGACTTCATAATGCTAAAGAAAAATACAGGGATTATGTCTGACAGGCTTTTAGATGATCAGCAGTGGAATTTGCCAGCTTCACTGTATATTTCACAGCTTTCTTCAAAAATGTTTAAATGCAGTTCACCTTTTTTTTGTTCTTTTTTGAGRCCAAATCAAGTGCCCATATATAGGATTCACTTTCCTTTCCCAAATGTATTTTGCAAAGCTATTAAATATCATGGGTTTTGACAGTGCTTTTGTGTCACCTGTCAGTTAATTCCATTAAACTTCATGCTTATTTTTTGTCTCATTGTAAACTTTGTAAACATTCATAAAATATTAAAGTAACCCAAATATAGTGCTGTGACAGGAAAATTAGAGACAAATGTTGAAGCTGCCATTTCTTGCAACTACCAAGACAGTTTTTACACTTGGAAGAAATTATGTATTCTATAATGATCTTTGTATAGTCTGAAAACTGCCTCATTTGTCACATCAGGGTCGATAGAAATGAATAGTCTCTGGGTTCCGGGAYGCCAAAGCCACTTAAAAAAACTCTTACTTGCTGCTACAGTGTCTTAATCTTGTCTTTTTGTTGGTGGGTGTAAGTGGATTAATACAAACAACTTTCTGAAATAAACTCTGAGCTCATGTCTTGATCATATTCTCTCTGAAGCTGGTCAGGTCAGGACAGGTTAGGTGGGTGAACAGTGTCCTCTTTTCTTGGAAGCAGATGGTTATTTTCTCTGACTGGTGCTGAAAACAAATAATCCTCCTGGAACAAGGCTGACCTGCAGCGTTGCATTTGGGAATAGCAAAGGGACTCCTGCTTCGGTGTGTCCCAGTGTGTTCATTCCTTCTCATAGGGCAGGGAGGACCAAAGGGTTTTGCTTCTGCTGCTGCATRCAGCTGCCTCTGGTGTGAAGTAGATTTGCTGTAAACTGACTCCGGAGAGGTACATTTTGGGGAGCGGAGGAGTTCTTAAGGATCAGTCCTTTCACTAGGTGCCCCTTGGGACGCTGTGGCTCATAGCGCTGAATGGCGCAAGTGGTGCCGAGGGAGCTGTGAAACAGAGAAAGAAGAATCAAACTCCTCTATTTCAATTAAGATAATGGTTAGTAGAAAAGGGGCTGTAACTGCTAAGTATTGTTATTGCCCTAAATGATCTGCAGAGACTCTGGAGACTCATTTTCCCTTATTACAGAAGACACAGCTATGAAACCCTCCAAAATAGATGCATGTCTTGGGCCATAGCAATGCTACTCACCATTCCAGTTCCATGCTGTGGAACATCCAACTAATTGATTCAGTAGTGCAAAGAGAAAARGGAGTAAGACAGTGAAAAGAAATGTATAGAATTAGTACAGAGTTGGGTTTATAAGGTTTCTTTCATAGCCGCAGTAATCACGTCCCATCTGTAGAGAACTAAGTACAAGGTGATAATGAGATTCTTCTGTACCTTAGAWGTTAACTATGGATTGAAAAATATGAGCAGTGTGGCAGATGTTCAGCTGCTGAAGCAGTGCACAGGTTTAGCAAGTCAAGTGGGAGCTATACAGTTCTATCCTAAAATACACTAAGGTACCCTAAGAGAAAACCTACGTRGCCAGCTTTTTTGGAGAAGCTATAGCCAAAATGCCTTGACTTCTGAAAATTTTTTTTCTAAAGCTCATCAAGTAGTAACAGAAAACCAGTATCTGGAGACAGTCCAGAGCCCCTAATCCATCAAGTAACATCTAGGAACTCAGCATGACAAAACTTAGCCTCTTACTCAAGGTGCTTAGTGTCCCTTTTCAGATCTGTTCAATGTGATTTACTTGTTGGTGATGCAAAGCTGAGACTGCAAAGAGCAGATGATCCTGATACTGCTTCATTTTAGGCATCATTAATAATCTAGATTAAGAAATTACAATCATTTACCCTTCTGCAGCTGTATAGCAAAACCGCACCAAGGACAATAAGGGTTTACTTGACTTGCAGAACCTGTATGATAGGAACTGATTTTTTCCAGAAKTCCAGAATCTGATTTATTTACAATACTAATCTGACTTTTCAGACCTGGTGGCTGAAAAGCCCTATCAGTTCAGGATGTATTTTTACCTGTGCTTTTTGCCATRTGTAGCACATATTAGTGTCATCACATGTTGTCATATAAAAGGAGACAAATGCGTCCAATGTCCACATGACAACTACAACTATGTTAATGAGAATATCAGCTAGACATATCCAAGGTTGTAAACGTAGGAGATTGATCTGGAAATTAAAAAAATACTATAAAAACATATTCCATAATTCTGATTTTAATACCACTTCTGAAAAACATTTGGTACTTTAGGAAGGGGCCCYTTCATTAAGAAAAAACCTTTAGATTCTCATCCTCCTTGCAGCCACATGTAGAAATGCAGGTCCTTAGACAGTGACTCAAAACAGACTTCTTATTACTGATCTCATCCATTTCCAGCTACAAAATCCAAAGAGAACTTGATGAATGAAATGAATCATTGTCCAAACCAGACAGACCAATAATCAGTCTAAATTTCATATGGGTTGCCTCCCCAGCAGTCATTCAGTAGAGCATAGCAGCTTGACTTATCCCCCAGAAGATGGAAAACAACCTGTCAGGAGGACATAAATGCAATCCATTCCAACAGCGATCTGTGCTGATAATACTGGTTGAAACTTGACATGATTGAACTGTATGRTGCTTGAATAAATGTCCAGTACCTACCAATAGCTCAAAATAGAAGGAAAATTGAAGGGCACATCTCAAGTTTGGAGTTTGGTGTGAAAGAAGCTGAAATTGAGCTTATTATTCACAAAGCTTACCTGAACTATCCAGACCTCCAAGCCTAGGCTGTAAAAGAGATGAAAGTAGTCTTGTAAATTCTTTGGTACTATCTGATTAGTGCTGGGTCACAGAAGACAGGACTATTTCACTCCCTTTTCTTTGTGTGATTKGGATGGGTCCTAGCATATTAAAGGCAAGAGAAAGAGTCACAGCCTTGGTCAGGCCACAGYCAGGCAGGTTTCAAAGTCACTGCAGGAGTACATGCAGCTTTAAAGCTCCAGCACGGTGCATCAGCTGAACTGTGAGCACTGCCCAGGTGCGTGCTCTGTGCCTGTGACAAAAATAACATATTACAGTTTAGCTTCATCTTGTTTCACTGCAGGATAAACTGAATTAAACTACCCTGCAGCTGGTACAGTGGCTAAGCTGATGTGCTGTAACACTGTGGTCATGCAATCACCTTAACTGAAGGCAGATGAATTACCATTTTCTCTTGAACCGGGAGTGCTTTTCTGAAGGTGCCCCACTTGCTGTCCTTGGGCTCAGGTTGCAGAGAGCTCTTGGAGCACGTGAACTGAACTGCTTGACAGGGGAAACTGTTCCAGAAGATGAGCTCCAGGAGCGCATCTAATGTGCTCCAGCTGCTAATAGCTGGGAACAGACCATGGGAACCAACTTACAGCTCTTCTGAAATAAAACCAGTGACGCATATATGGTGCATGTTAGGTCTATAGTGCTGTTTTTCTCTGCATATCTACTACTGTTGGGCCACGTTACTCACTATTGTAACCATTGCCCTTATTTCCTCCGGTTTGTATCTTGAAGCCCATCAGGTCCTAGAAATCTTCTTTACGTGTCAAAATTGGCTGTCAACTCCAGATAACCTTCCTGCAAAGGAAATTAAATCTGGGTATTGCCTTTATTGCTGCAGTGCTTAAAGGAGCATGACAGGTACTGTGCAAACCCAGAAGACGAGACAGGCCTTATCCTYGTCAGCCCAACAGTACAAGAGTATTGACAGCCCAAGAGTATTGCCGATCCCAGCAGTTTAAAGGTCATGAATCAGGTTCACATAAGTTTAGACTGTAGCTTTAATTTATTTATTTACTTTTCTAATGTTGAGGACTGCATTCTTTTAGTTTAGCTCCTGGTAAGCGACCCTTTGCTGTTTGTATTCTCAAATTTTGGTGATTTTTTTTTTTGGTTTGTTTTTTTTTTGTTTGTTTGTTTGTTTGGGGTTTTTTTGTGGGTTTTTTTGTTTTTGTTTTTGTTTTGTTTTGTTTTTGTTTTTTTAAGTTAAGGGGAAGGGAAACTATGTTTTGGTAAATGAAAGAAATGGCAGGAAAAATCAGAGGTGGTGACACTCAAATAAAGCACAAGAGAAAAACACTGTTGTTATCCCATTAATGCTGGAATAAAGTTGGCATGCCCTTAGTCTATGAGTATTAATTTCCTCTAAAAATTCCTTGTTACATTAAAGCCTTGAAGGAAGATTCCTCCTCTCATAAACATAAAAAATCTCGAAGTTATTGAGTAACTTGATCACTCTTCAAAGCCTGACTTTCCAAATACTGTGAAATCTTTATGTAGGGGCAAACTTCACTGATCATAAATCTTTAAAGATGAGATCTAATAAGACAAAGTGTTTGAAGACAGACTTTCTGATGGGCTTTGAAGTCATAGGAGGCAGAAATTCCTAATTGCTAGGGAATTTCCCTCTAATCAGACTCTTAGCAGATCATTCAGCTGAACTTTTAGTATTAGTAAAGCTATTGTGTAAGAAGTAAATGTGCATCCTAGTTCTCACAGGAAACCTCCTACAGTACAAACAGAAATTATTACACTATTACGTCTTTGCAAGAATTCTTACAACTCTTTTCCTGGCTGCCACACTGGATTTTCATCTAGATTGACTGTTATAATTTGCTTCCATGCCTGTTGAAGTTGGAGAAAAGTGGTTGGGTTTATGTGTTTCTTTTGATCATGTTATGCTGTTGCCTAGAAAAAAGATTTAGACTTTAGAGAATATAGCAAAGGCAGCCGAAAACATTGGTAAATAGTTTGATATCTTTACCTTTCCCTCTAAATATGTCACTGTTGTTTCTGACTTTAGCTTGTGAACATATGAGCATTTGGAGCATGGCTATTATTTATATCTGTGTTCTCATAAAGAAAAAATTGATATCAGTATGGATTAAAGCTTTTCAGAGCTGCCTCCCAGATGTGTTTCTATGCCTGTAATATAAAAAAAAAACCCACCAAAAAACCTAGCAAAGTTAATTGCTTAGAGTACTTCAAAACAGTCTGAAACAAATGAGGTGCATGCAGTCTTTGATGTGAATGGTGCTCGCTGTTGTCACTTGCAAGGTGGACAGATTTTTTTTATCTTATATGTGGCAGGACTCCAGCCATAACTGTCTGGCAGAAGAAAACCTTCTCTGAACTTACAACCAAATGCTGTAGATATAGTTCTCTGGGAAACATAGTGGGTGATAAAGGTTTTTAGAGAGTAATGAAAGTAATACTTAGCTCTTGTGTAAAGTTTCAATTTCCAGATTGCTCTGCATATCTGAGCTAATCCACATTTCCCTGGGAGTGAGATAACAACCATTACCCCATTTTACAGATGGGAAAGGTATAAAACCATCATTATGTTTGAAATTACTGGTTTTAGTATTTGTAAAAACCTTATACAAAAATATAGATGTGTCTGAGGGCTGATGTTGGTCCTGCTCAGATCAATGTAATTTCAAAATTTCATTTTAATGGATCTCAAGGGCTGTGCCCTCTTTTGCAATGGGAAACCACTCATGAATTTGTTACCAAACCATTGGAGTTAGAGTCATTGTTGGATGTGTACAAATATTTCTACACATACATGTTTGCTCAGCTGAGCTAGGTTTACTCAAGGCTAGCTTTGATGAGCAAATACTATTTGTAAATGACGTGGCTGTTCCTTAAAATATCCCTGTCTAAGCACTGTAGTGGCTGTTCATTATTGAATACTTGATCTGTGCTAGAACTAAAAATTTATGTGTTTTCAATCCAAGTTGTCACCGTTTCAATGTTTTCAAGCTTTTGGTGAAAACTAAAAAAGGAAAGGTTTCAGTTGTAAAGCAGAACAGTCCAAGCACAATTTGCCAAAAAGACTGCCAGCTCCTCATGGCAGTTAGGTTTTTTTTTCTGTTTTCCTTTCTCTGTAGCACCACCACTCTCCTCTGCAAGACAGATTTTCCTATCCTCCCCCAACCCACCATTTTCAAAATACTTCTGAGCCAGGGACTTCATACAGGCCACGTTCACTCCCATGATGACACGGACTTCACATGAAATCTAAAGGGCCTAGAGCATCTCATCTCAGCTTGAGATGGGCAGGTGATCTTCAGAAAAATGGGCAATATTTTGGAAAATTATGGTTTGTGAAAACCAAAAGCATTTGCTAGAAAAATGTCTATGCTGCAGAAGGATTTTTCTGCCAGTTGTATAGAAAGAGAAACCTACTTACTGTAGAATAGCCAGCAGCTATTCTGAACTGAAATGATGAAAATCTGTTGAAGAAGAAAATTTTCATTTTTCAGTGAAACCAGTGTCGTGGTTTAACCCCAGCCGGCAACTAAGCACCACACAGCCGCTCGCTCACTCTCCCCTGGGTGGGACGGGGAGAGAATCGTAAGGGTAAAAGTGAGAAAACTCGTGGGTTGAGATAAAGACAGTTTAATAGGTAAAGCAAAAGCCGCGCACGCAAGCAAAGCAAAACAAGGAATTCATTCACTACTTCCCATGGGCAGGCAGGTGTTCAGCCATCTCCAGGAAAGCAGGGCTCCATCACGCGTAACGGTKACTTGGGAAGACAAGCGCCATCACCCCGAACGTCCCCCACTTCCTTCTTCTTCCCCCAGCCTTATATGCTGAGCATGACATCATATGGTATAGAATACCCCATTGGCCAGCTGGCCTAGCTGTCCCGGCTATGCTCCCTCCCAGCTTCTTGTGCACCTCACAGAGCATGTGAGCTGAAAAGTCCTTGAGAAAGTAGACTACCTAGCAACAACTAAAAACATTAGTGTGTTATCAACATTCTTCTTACACTAAATCCAAAACATAGCACTATACCAACTACTAGAAAGAAAATTAATTCCACCCCAGCCAAAACCAGGACAACCAGTGATGGTTAAAAGTCAGACCCACATAGCTGAAATCTTGGTGTCCCATTCAAGGCCGATGGCCTTGAAGGATTTTGACATGGTGAACTCCAGACTGGATAGTGCACAATTTGTGCTTTATTTTGAGTCTATTCTTACATTTGTACTCGCCTAGTTTGAAAGGCTACCCCTTTATATCTTACAACATAAAGAYGGACAGCCCTGATATTTTTTCACTAATGGTGACCGTGGAGGTTGTTCTCATTCATATAAGTGTCTAATACTTTAATGATTATAACTAAGTGGTTTGTTAGGTGAGCCAGGATTCCCCAGCTCTTTTGATTTATTAGCAATTTAAAATAAAATAATTAGCCTCTTCTGTGGTATTCAAGGGAATGCAAATGAATCAAAGTGTTAAACATACTTTATCTCAGCAGCTCCTCAGATGCAATTATGGTCTCCAAGAACTTGTAATACTTGCACTTTTTAATATGAAATCCAATTCAGCATCTGATAGCAATATGTCGTAGACCATACATGAAAGCAAGTATTCAGGAATGGACATATGATCTGTGATATATACTTTATATACTTAAATTTTTTCTTSTTATAAGAAACCATGCAGAACTCACTCTCTACCTGTATGCATACACATTTAAAGCTGTTCAAGTTGCAAAATGAATATATCAAAAAGTTAGGAAGTGCCAGTGTAAAAGAATCACACTCCATCTTTTTTTGGCCACTTTGGGCATATGCTGTCATGGTATTGACTTTAGTAACTTGTAAGCRTAGTTGATATGTTAATTTCCACAGGATTTCTGTTTCTATGACAAGACCAACAGCTTTCCCATTCCTTTTTGTGCCCTTAGTTGTCACCTGGCTGCAGAAGGAGCGGTGAGAGGGAAAGTTCTGCTCAACTCCTGCAATCTTGAGCTAGACTCTTCTCAGTACGAGCTGTGTATTCAGAAATGCAGAAATTAAAGTAGACGCACACACACGGTTGCACACCTGCATGTTTTGTAAACTCAAACCAGGACCAAGCTCAAAATTTCCTTAATCATCTGGGCTGGAGTGAGGTAAAGGAATTTTGCACTTACTGACTAAAAAGGGAGGCTGTGGGAAATGTGCACTGTAGGTAGATATCCTAGGCTGACACCTGAATTTCCTTTCAGGAGTATTTAGTAAAGAAGCAGCAGTGCGTCATGAGATAGCGGTAAGTATACAATGACAAGTGCAGTCCTGTATGACTGGTTTCTGAGAAATATTTCCAATTCAGGTGTGATTGCTAGTCAGCAGAATGTATGGCGAATGCTTACAGCGACATGTATTTTACAGCCTGCTCCTGATTTCTTCCTAATCAATTGCATGAACTCTGTAATGATGGGTGCAGCTGTGTTCTTATATGGTAAAATAAAAACAGTAGCTCCGTATTCTTCATTTCACTAAAAGCAGGTACATTTCCTGTGCAGCTCATTAGTCACAGAGTGAGCAAGAAATAGGCATGTGGCATGCAGCCCCATCTGATGGCAATATTTTGCTGTGAGAGCACTGGGCATGCTGGTGGCTGGCTGAGGGGGTATCTTGGTGGCAGGTGTGCAAAGAGCAACCTCAGGTTGCAATGAGCTAACCCCAGCAGAGCCTCATGTGAAAAGAAATGTGAAGTGGCCCATAAGTTATAAACCTGCTGCTCTCAGCTGATGGTACTATAGGTGTGCTGCTCCTAGTGCTATCTACAACATGCCAGCACTCTGCAGAGGTTCAAGACTGGATGGTTTTTGGATTATGGACCTTAGATTCGTCTTGGGTGACTAGTCACTGAAGCCAACTACCTTTGCACAGGAATTAAGAGGGAAAGAGGACTTTAAGGAGAACAAGTCTATGTGAAGGGCAGGGTCTGGCAGTTGGAACAGGGCATCAAGTGGAAGGAAGTCTGGATGGTACTGTACAAGTAGCTGGAAAATGGTGCAGGATGGTAGCAATGTCAATATGAAGAATGTAATGAGGCACTCAAAAGAAGGAGAAATAAGAATGCACAAGTTATCTACCCTGAAATACTCTGAGATATTTGAATAGCAGACTGAGAAAGCTGCCTCCTAACACAGCATAAAGTACTTGGAGGACCCACTCTTCTTCAGTTTGCCCAGAAACAGTGTGCATTAGAAAGCCCCAATCCAGTTTGGATTCAGCTTGAACCTCTTGTTAAAAAAGTCCTCTTGTTTCCAATTCTGTGTCCTACTATAACCCAACAGCATTCTTCCCACTAGGATCAGCAATCGGATCATGCAGCTGAAAGACTGTGACACCCACCAGGGACACAGATGTGACACTGAGATACTTCACATGCAGACTATTTCCCTTGTCCTGTAAAAATTTAGGTAGGGCAAGAGTAGCTGGATGCTAATGATGCAAATGGCACCCTTAACTAGTCTGTGCAACAGAAGAGGTGCATTTTTGCTGTTAGTTGCACCTGTGTGAACCCAAGGAAAATTTCCCTGGATTTCCAGCATGACTCACAAGAGAAGAACTTTATCTGCTCTTTGTTTTTGTTCTTGTTTGCATTTGTCTTTGTCCTATCTGCTTTCCTCCATGCTCCAAACCCACTTTCATCTTTTAAAACATCTTGAAGCATTTCACAAATACAGGTTAACTAACAGTTTCAGACCAGCCTTTAGGAATAGGCCTTTATCTTACGCATGAAGGCTAGAGTGGYTTGCCCTACTTGCTTTGGATCTGAAGGATAATGGCTGTCTGCTGGACAAAATGGGTATGTGCTCATTAAAGCTGACACCAAGAATGATGTTTTCTCTCTGGTGCAGGATGAAGTTTAGCTACCATGTTCCTAGAAACCTCTAACGATGACAGTCCACATCCCTCCTTGTTGTTTGTTCCAGCTCTTAAATATCCATATAGTAGGAGAGTTTTCCCAGTGTCTAAACATCCATTTGTGTAGCTTAAGCCTCTTAGTTCTCCTAACTATAGCAGGCATGGAGAACAGTTTATTTCTGTCTTTTTTGTATATATCTTTTATTCAACATCTTTGTTGATGTTTGTTATCTCAGTCTCCTCTTTCCAAACTGAACTGACCCCATGCTTTAAGTCTTTCCTATAGGTCATATTTTCTAGAGCTCTTGTTGTTCTCTACTCTCTCTGATCCATGCATTCCTTGAACTGTGATGCTCAAAGCAGAACATAGTGCTTTCTTAGAGATGTAGTCAGCTTTGAGTTGCAAAGAAGGAATTCTGTTTGTATTTCAAGAGTTATTTTATGGGTTTTTTTTTGTCATTTTTACAGCGTTTACTTGTGTTTACTTTGTGATCCTCTAGAAACTCCAAATCTTTTTTGTAGAATAGCTGCATAACCAGCTGCTTCCCAGCTTTTATGCAGTTGATTATGCTGTGGAGTTTACACTTGTGCTCTGCATTATGTTCCTTACAGGCCGCTTCTCCAAAGGGATAGTTTTATCAATTCTTCACACTGAAAGGCACAATGTACTAGCCTTAGTTTATAGATATGCTACCCATATTCACTGCACTTCTGGTTGGTTTAGTTTTCAGGAAGAGTGCACCTGTGTCTGCAAGAAATTTGGAAAAAAGCATATAATTTTTGCTTTAACTTGAGCGTCTTTTATCCCATTCATGTGTAATGTATGTACACACTATTAAATACTGACATGGAACCATTCTGGAACAGAGCAAAGTTCAGATCTAAAAGGATAAGGGGGAATGTAGCTCACTGTAACACTTTTTCTAGTGGAGTTTTATTGAAATCCATAGAAACTTTCAGAATTTGATGTCCTGGTATTTTCTGAGGCTGAAGTGGTGGACTGTAGTATTTCCCACCAGCTCTAGCTCAGAGCTGAGTTACAGCAGGGCTCTGTTCACATGCCAAGTTATATAGGAGATTTAGGAACTTCCTGCTGTCTCTTCTTTGCATGAGCCTGAGGATGGTAACTACTGGTAATTAGTAACTAATGGAAATAAATAAACAACTAACATAGGGAAATAATTTAGGTTCTACTTATGTTCTTCTGTAGTAAACAGCGTTTGCACTTTCATGATTGCTATTACCACAGCGTGAGCTCTGATAGAATGAGAGAACTGGGGGTGTAGATCAATTTGCAATCAAAAAAAAAATTCAGTCTGGAGGAAACCAATTCAGTGATTGAAGTATCCTAAACATTTTAATCAAAATGCGGTATTGTTCACTCAATGACTATGCCAAGTGTTGATGCTGTATCAGCCAGTGTCACAGCTGTCATTCTTCACAATTTCCAATAGGACAAGAATCCTGTAAGTCAAGTCGGTCTTCTGCAATCTGCATGTCTGTGTCTGTCTGAATTTTCACTTGGTTGTGTCCTCTTGGCTGGATGTAGTTTTGCGCTATCATGTACTGCACCTCCCCTGAGCTAGTAGTTTCAGCAAATACAACTCTGTCCTCTGAGCTCGCAGGGTGCTCCTTGCTGTCTGCTGGCTACAGGTAGCATCAAATCCAATYACTACAGCTCGCTCTCAGGTGCCAATTAAAAATGATCCTCAAATGTGTTGTGGTACATAGCCTGAGAAACTTGACAGCTGCGTTATGAAAAGTAGGAAGATTAGCCTTCTCCCATAATCCCTGAGAAATCCCGAGTAACACAGTATTTGTGAACAATAAATATAAACAATATATGCATTTTTACACATAAGTTTTAAAACATACAAGCTATTTAGGAGCTGGAATTACATCTCTAAAATCCCTGTGAACTCTGCTTCACTTCTTCCCATCTCAGTAACATAAATCTTACCTAGGGGAACTATTTGCAAACTCAAGCGGGGGATTTCAAGTCTATGTGAGCACCTCCTGCCCATCTCGCAGTGGATCAATCAATACCACAGCAGCACGATAATGCTCAGCATCAAAAATTCTACAGAAGCCTTATCAAGACCTACCAGGGAATGAAGGTGTAAAGTGTTATTTTGAGTGCAAAGGCTGGCCACACATTTTGAGAGTGAGGTTGTTAATCTCAGCACAGTCAAAAAGTGTGGTACCTGGGGAAGAAATAAAAAATAATATCAGCTTGCTTTTGTTTTTATAGATATGGCTGGGGAATGCAGTATTTCCTTTTCTTAATCCTGCTTCTGCCTTCCTCAACAGATCTCCCACCATCACGGTGTAATAGGTCAAGTTAATAACTGATAGTGCCACTTGATTTAACTGAAAGAAGGCATATGGGTTTTTTTCCCCTTCTTTCTGTGTACTTTTTTATGGCTGTCCATTTGTGGTATTCATATTTTACAGATTACCCTGCAGGACTTGGTTCCTAAAGCAGAAGAAAAACATTGCTATGGAATATTCAAATGAGTTATGCATATTTGGAAGCTGACTCTTCAGCATCTTGTTGCAATGCCGCCACTTCTCCCTTGAAAACTAAGTATAAAGTGCCTACTACAAATGCAAATGGCTGTAGAAG
Organism: Oceanodroma leucorhoa; assembly: GCA_030449065.1. Classification (NCBI taxonomy): domain Eukaryota; kingdom Metazoa; phylum Chordata; class Aves; order Procellariiformes; genus Oceanodroma; species Oceanodroma leucorhoa. The sequence continues at coordinate 5,351,950 of JASVER010000021.1, read as the reverse complement.
CATGCAAGACAACATGTTATCTAGCACTGTGACTCTAAAGTTTTAAGAGGGAGGAAGCAAAATTGTATTTTAACCTACAAAGCATTGCTTTTACTTGCTCTTGCTTCTATTGGGGAAGATATCACCTTAATCACTTCCAATAGCATTCTTATTAGTCTCTTATAGTATTTATGTTAATCAGGGCCAAACAGCTGACTTAACATGATTCATGTAGAAATCAAGAACAGACTGTGTCTCTTATCACAGCATCAGTGTGATGGGTAATTAAAAGTTAATCAAGTGGTCTCCCAGCGGTTCTGGACCATAACGTACCACTGTAGCCAGCGTGATAGATGAAAGCAGTAATTCTGCCTGAGGAGACAGACTCCATGCTATTTTTCTGCATTTTAATTCAAATGGTAGAATTTCATCCTTTTGGTAAGATAGATGATGCCATTTCAGAATATTGCATGATTGTGGGTAGATTTAGGAGGGGAGGATATGATAAAAAGAGAAAGACGTTGTTGATAGAGCAATAAAATACAGACAGCACAGCAAGGTGGCTGAAATAGCAATCTTAGAGCTCAACCCCTTTTGAACAAGAGCCACAGTTTGGTGCAGTTCAGCCCGTGCATCTTCATGGATGCTCTGAGAGCTCCTGTTGAGTTTTTTTCTGACAGAAGGGTTCCAATACACCTTCTTTTCCCTCCCTCCTCATTTCCTACTTCCTACTTCCTACTTTTCTCCTTTGAGAGAATCTCATCCACCTGGAAAGCAAAAGTCCAAAGCTCAGAACCTACAGGCTAGCTAGTATAAATCATCACAGTACCTCTGGAGACTTTGTTAGCTGTGAATCTGCTCTGTGAAGTGTCTGTGAATGGTGAAACTGTCTGGATTGATGAGAATGCACATGAAAGTTTGCGCTGATTATCCTCTTGACTCAGTATTAACTTGGATTTATAGTTCTAGCAAGAGCTGCCAAGCCCAGCCGTTAGGTACCCTGAACCATTCTCTAGTAACACAAATGGAAACACAGAGCTAAACCCTTGAGGCTGTTACGTTCAAGAGTGTGCTGGTTTTGGCTGGGATAGAGTTAATTTTCTTCACAGTAGCTGGTATGGGGCTGTGTTTTGGATCTGTGCTGGAAACAGTGCTGATAACACAGGGATGTTTTCGTTACTGCTGAGCAGTGCTCACACAGAGCCAAGGCCTTTTCTGCTCCTCACCCCACCCCACCAGCGAGCAGGCTGGGGGGGCACAAGGAGTTGGGAGGGGACACGGCTGGGACAGCTGACCCCAATGACCAAAGGGATGTCCCACACCGTATGGCATCATGCTCAGCATATAGAGCAGGGGGAAGATGGAGTAAGGGGAGGGACGTTTGGAGTGATGGCGTTTGTCTTCCCAAGTCACCGCTACACATGATGGAGCCCTGCTTTCCTGGAGATGGCTGAACACCTGCCTGCCCATGGGAAGGAGTGAATGAATTCCTTGTTTTGCTTTGCTTGTGTGTGCGGCTTTTGCTTTACCTATAAATAGTCTTCCACGAGTTTTCTCACTTTCACCCTTCCAGTTCTCTCCCCCATCCCACCTGGGCGGAGTGAGCAGGCGGCTGTGTGGGGCTGAGTTGCCGGCTGGGGTTAAACCACGACAGTCCTTTTTGGTGCCCAACATGGGGCTCGAAGGGATCGAGATAACGACAGGTTTGACTGGAATGTGCCAGATCGAATTTATAGCTGTTATTGCTGTTTAGCTATTAATTGGCAGGCTCCTGTGCTTGCCATGGGGCTTGCTTGCCTTACTGTATATTAGAGCCTAGTGCTTGTTGGTGGCTGCTTTTTGCTTTCGCTGCTGGCTGTAGGGCTGCACTGCTTATCACCTTACTCTGCTGTGCCTGGGGACATTTTGATAACAGCCATGGCCTTGCGCCCGGGCTGGCAGATGGCCAGGGCATCGCTGCTGTTYCTGTGCTGCTGAACYGGTCAGGCTGGAACTCCAGTGTGAACTGGAGTGGAAGGGACTGTGACCTGTGGCTGAGTCCATGTGGGAGCAGGACACTCCAAAGCGTCTGTGGCTGTGAATAAGTCCATATCAGAGCAGGTACCTCTCGAAGTGTCTGTGGCCGTGGTCATGTCTGTGCCACAGCAGGTATACCTCTGAAGGGATTGTGTCCCAAGGATAAGTCCATGATGGAGAAGTTACACCTCGAAGCACCTGTGGCTGTGGAGAAGTCCCTGCTGCAGCAGGTACACCTTGAAGCATCGGTGGCTSTGCATGAGGTCATGCTGGAGCACCTCAAAGCGTGTGGCCATGGATAAGCCCACAACAGAGCAGGTACAGCCCTGGAGGGACTGCAGCCATGGGTAAGGCCATGCTGGAGCAGGATTACTTCTGAAGGGACTGTGGCTGTGGGTGAGGCCATGCTGGAGCTGGTATATCTCTGAAGGCATTGTGGTCCATGGAGAAGGCCACGCTGGAGCAGGTGTACCTCAAAGCAACTGTGGCTGTGGATAAGTCTATGCCGCAGCAGGTACACCCCTGGAGAGGCTGTGGCTGATAGATAAGGCTCCACCTGGAGCAGGTACACCCCTAAGGGACTGCAGCCTATGGATAAGTTAAGGTAAAAAACACACAGTGTAGATTAATCATGGGAAAAGTGAATTATTTAGAATTCAAGCCTCTTGAAGGCCTTAGTGAAGTTTTGTAAGATGTATCGTCCTAAACCTACTAATATTACAAAGATACTATGTTAAATTAAAATGCATAATTCAGATTGTTATTTAAAGCTAAATGCAGACTTCAGAGAGGCTGATTTCCACTAAGACCAGGACGAGCTGGGCTGAACAATGATAGGCATGCTTTCTTGCTTCATCAGGACTTCCTAAAGTTGTTAATGGCAATCTCTGACAAGAACATGCCTCTACTATCTATCCTCAAAGCAGTGTCATTGGACTGCCTGCATCAGTGAAGGAAAAACCACTCTCTTCTCCTCAGCAAACTGACTTGCCCAGGGTCAGTATAAACGATGCGCAGCACTGACAAGTTCAGGATGTTATCAGTGCTTGTTTTCAGTAAATGGTATGACCTTGTATTTGACTCTATGATGTTTGTCATTAGTGACAATTAGGTGTGTGCTGCATCCTATAGCTTGTAACTTTTCTCTACCCAGCATTTTCTCTTCATTCTCCTTCACTGCTTAATTTTCCAGAGTTCTTCCCAGAGCACGTCACACCAGAAATACACGGTTAAACTCAAGTTTTTACTTCTACTTAACGAAGAATATGAAGCACATGGTTAGCTTAAATTAGACCTGAAAATGGTCAACTATTAAGAAACTCCTAGATTTTACTACTTGCAGTTAGTGTAATTGATATCTTACTGTTTAGAAACACTTCAAACAGCACTCTTGGAGGCATGGTGTCCTAGCTGCAAACCACCAGGTGTAAATAACAGGTTACATTTTTGTTGGCCAGTGTTATCTCTTTGTTCCTTATACACTTCTACTAAAGTGAGATACAGACTAGTAACACATATCTTTCTTTATAAGCAATGTCAGTAGGAGATTTCAGTTGAGAGAACCACTAAACTCCTTGAAAGTGCAGCTGCAGCACAGAAACTTAATATTGCTGTAGGTCAGAGCAGAGGTCCATATTGCTCAGTACTGCCTCTGAGAGTGCGCAATAGTAGATGGAATATAAGACCAAGCAATTTAGAATTATATTTTCCACCATATTCTTCCAGCCCCTCACAGTACGTGGCTCAGCAAATTCCTTAACCAGAGGTGGTAGATCTTTTCATTTAACGTCCCTTTCTCCATTAATTTGTCTTACTGTTTTGAAAGGTATTTGTACTAAAATTTCATGTACCAATGATTTCCACAAATTCCAGAGGCTAGACAGCTYCAATTAGTGTTGGATGCTGACCTCTGTGCCATGCACTGGGAGGCAGGGCTCTCTTATATGGAGGGATATAATCTAGGAGTCAGGACACTGACTATGTTAGATTTTAGTTTTATAGTGAGGGAGTTTGGGATAGGCATTGTCCTCCTCCACAGTAGGGCAACAGCCCTTCTCCAGTGCTGTGCCAGCTCTGGGCAGCCTTGTGTGGTGGCCCACAAGGGATCGACTGTTCTCATGTTCCTCCTGGCATTCACCTGTGTGAAGAAAGAGGCTTTTATGGTGAACCTCTGTGTTGCTCCAACAAACTGTGCACTCATTTCTCAAATCATTTATTTTCATGTGGTTCAGTGCTGTACTGATTCTGCAATCTAGCTGATTTTCTGCCCTTCCATGACAATGACTGGTCTCTTAACAGGCAGTAATAAAACTTGGCCTATAGATCATTTTTTTCCCCCCAATAATGATTATATTTTAATGTGGAAAGAAATACTCTCATGGAAAAAATTTCTCAAAAGGAAAAGGAATAAAAATAAATAAATAAAGACGGAGAGAAGGAAGAGTGGAAAGAAAATGGGACTTACTCTTCTTATTCTGCTCCCTGTGACCTGACAATAATTTATGTGCCATATTAAGTAAAAGAAAAGTTGCCATAAAGTTGCCTATTGTCTCCCTCTTGGGGTAATAATAATTGTAAAATTGCAAACCCCAGATCTGGTTTACTGTTATAAATGGATTGTATATATGAATAGCTTTTGGACATAAGTGGTGAAACTGTTGCTTATGAAGGTGCTTATTTTATATTGCTTTTGAGTGCAGGGCAATAATTTTCCACTTGCTTGTGATTTTTGTTAAATATGGTGGCCACTCATATGTTATGTGAAATGTTTATGCAAAGTAATTTATTTGATTGGGGGACTCAGTATTTTCCTAATGAATATATATTGCATATGATTAATCTTCTTATATTTTACTGTTCGAAGTATCTAAAAAAAGAATATAACCAGAGTGGGCAGCTTCATGCAATGCAATAAACGGCAAATGAATAGAAACTTTTAGCAAAGGTGTTTGAACTTACAGCTCAGGGCTGGCTTGCAATGTTTTGCTTTCAGACAAAATGAGTTTTTTCAAAGAATTCTTTTTTTTCCCTTCTTCTTCTGAATTAAACTGAACTGAAATGCCTGACTTGCAGTTTATACAATTTAAGAATTTGAACTGTGTAATTGGATGGGGTCTGCAATTTGTTTCCATCCTGTGGTTGTGTTTGTCTCTTCTTGTTTCATCAGGTACTGCAGAGGGAAAAGCTAGTTTTCCCTCTTCATAGTGAAACAGAAAACACTGAAAATGTTTACAAGTTTGGGCACCTCTTGCAAAGCCCTTTTATTCCATAATATGTTCTTATAAATGAAAATGTCCTGGAAGTTGGGTTTTCTGTCTGTTACTGATATCAGGGAGAAGGGTAGACTTCCTTTAATACACGTTGGGATTCTCTCTTAATCACTATATCGCCAGAGGTGGAAGTTTCAAAAGCTCTGCAGACAAATACCCAAAGAGTGATGTGACACTTTTTATATGACTCCTTTGTCTTGGAATCAAAGTTGTGTAACGGAGCTCTTGGTCTGTTGGTCCCCCTCATATAGCTTTTGATGTTGTTGGCTGTTTTCACTCAAAACTGATGGAGAATGAAAGATCTTAATGGTATCTTTTAAGCTTAAGTAAATAAAGGACAAGAATGCCAAAGAAGGAAATCAGTGAGACCCACTTGAAAGAGGCATTTATAAGCCCATATATCCTGCGAGTTATGAGCCACCTAGCCAGCCTCCACCAGCCATGTCACATATGACCCAAATAGGTCTACTGGAGGAACTGGTTGAGGTGGGTGGGAAGGAAGGGAGAAAACCTGGCTTGTAGGACGTAGGGGACAAATCTGCAAGAAAACAGTCTTTTTTAACTTTATCATTCATGAAACAGCTTGTTTATTTTGGGGCTGGATTGAGTTTCTGATATGGTTAAAGCCATGCTGTGAATCTGTACTGACAAGCAGGACTGTCCTGGTTTTGGCTGGGATAGAATTCATTTTCTTTCTAATAGTTGATATAGTGCTGAATTTTGGATTTAGTGTGAGAATAATGTTGCTAACACACCCATGTTTTAGTTGTTGCCAGGTGGTGTTTACACTAGTCAAGGACTTTTCAGCTTCCCATGCTCTGCCAGCTGCACAAGAAGCTGGGAGGGAGCACAGCCAGGACAGCTGACCCAACTGGCCAATGGCGTATTCCATACCATATGACGTCATGCTCAGCATATAAAGCTGGGGGAAGAAGAAGGAAGGGGGGGACGTTTGGAGTGATGGCGTTTGTCTTCCCAAGTCACCATTACGCGTGATGGAGCCCTGCTGTCCTGGGAATGGCTGAACACCTGCCTGCTGATGAGAAGTAGTGAATGAATTCCTTGTTTTGCTTTGCTTGAGTGCGCAGCTTTGGCTTTACCTGTTAAACTGTCTTTATCTCAACCCACAAGTTTTCTCACTTTTACCCTTCCGATTCTCTCCCTCATCCCACCGTGGGGGCAGTGAGCGAGCGGCTGCGTGGGGCTGAGTTGCCGGCTGGGCTTAAACCATAACAGCTTTGAAGAATCAAGTCTGTGGCAAAGTCAAAGTGATGGGGAAGCAGGGCTGCTGATTAAGATATGGATATTATCCCAATAAGTAGGAAAGCAAGGGAAATAATCAATTTTCCTATAGGCTGGCAATTTAAAAAGTAGTATATCCCATTTTTTTCACACCTCCTCTAGTTTTCATACAAATGTACAGCAGCCTGGTTTAGTGGCTTTTTTTTTTTTTTTCAAAAGTGGGTAAGAATAGCGTTATTAAAAACAGAAGAACCAACTTCCTGGGCTAGAAAAAAAGCATGTAGTCTCCAATCCTGTCTCTGTTAGTAATCAGTGATTCACATAGATGAGGATTAACAGGTCGTGTATGAAGCTATCTTTATCTGGTATATCCTACCAGCTCCTGGCAAACAGCAGTTCAAAGAATTTCTGAGTCAGCATTAATATGCAATGACATATTCTCGATCAGTGAGTTTAAGCTCTTTTATGAACCAGATTTTGCTTTTGTCTCTACAGTTTCGTGTGGCAATGAATTCCACAATTTGGTGACAAAGTGTATGAAAAAGTAGTTTCCATTGTTTTTTTTTTTAACCTTCCTTCTGATCATTTTATTTCAGACCACCTATTTCTTGGGCATCATGAATAATTATTTGCAATTTTTCTTGTCTGCACAGCTCCTAGCTATGCAGACCTCTCCTATCTTTTTCTTTCCTCTCTGTAATTCCTACAACCTATAATTTTGTATGTGTGGTTATTTTATTTTTTTTTTCCCAGATGCATTACTTTGTATTCATCAGTATTGAAATTCAACTGCAATCTTATTACCCTGTCACTCAGCATTGTGAGATCCTTTTGTGAGTCTTTGAAATCAGCACAGAATTGACTATTCTGAATAATTTTGTTTTAGTTATTCCTTTTTCCAGATCATCTATGAATATGCTGAGCTGAACAAACTCTGGGACAGATCCTTGAGGGACTTCCTTGGCAACTTTCCTTCACTCTGGAGTTGTTCTCTGTTATTCCTTTTGTTTCTTGTATTTTAAGTTTGTATTAATCTGTAAGGAGATAGTTCGTTTGGTCAGTCTGTCCATGCCTGTGGTCGCACTATATTGCTTCCCATCCATATTCACCTGCTCCTGCTCCAGCTGAGTTTTTTTCACAAAGGGAGACCAATTCCCTGCTGATTACATGGGATTGAATTGGGAGCAAGGCTAGTGGAGCTAGGAGCAGCTCAGCAAGCCTAGAAATCCCACTGGTAAAGGAGGCCGTGATGCTTTTCCATTTCCTTCATCACCATCGGAAGAGACTTAACAACTACAGCTACTACAATAAATGCAGCCTGGGCTCAGTGCAACAGCAAGACGAGGGAAGGGGAGAGCAGCAGACCTGGCTGGCCATTAATTGAACCTGACGAGTGTTTACACAAGGAACCAGGCTGGYATTGATTTATAAGGCTATTGATTAGCAGTGACCCAGTCAGGAAGAGCAATGGCAAACTGCTGCTTGAGCACTGCCCATACGAGCAAAGATCAGTGCAAACAGCCCACGCGTGTGTATTTAAAGAAGTATCCATACGCTCATTACCATCCCAGACTTCTATTAACATATCCATATATTACAACATCTATGCATTCACCAGACCAAACCCGTACTCTGTTATCCTTCATATTGATTAGGCTTTTACACACATATTGAGACAGATGTACTAGATGTACTTGTTTTTAGCTGATACATATTTATAAAGGCAGACAACTAAGTATGCACCAGTGGTCACAGTTTATCTTTTGCTGCCTTGCTTTCCTAGGACTACAGCACAGCTCTCTTCAAGATTACTTCCCTTTTTATTGGTATCTCATTTTCCACACTGAAGCTGCTTCAGTCTCTAAAGTCCTTCAAATTATAAATACATCTTAGCACTCCCTCATGTAATGCATCATATATATGCATCTCACACCCCCAGTGTGAAATATTCACTTGCTCTACTCAGCTTGCTGTACATGGAATATTTTAATATTGTACAAATCAACTTTTTTCAGGCAAATATTTTTTCATCACCTTAATATCAAAGGATTTTTTTTTCAGATTTATAAACAAATTCAGTGTTTTAAAATCCTCATTTATACTAATGCTTTTGAATATGAGATGCAAATAAAATGCAAAACAAGAGGTTCAGCATTTGGCCTTTCTCTGATAGCACAGAGAAATACTCTATTTCAAGTCCAGCTTTCATTTTTTAACCTGAGTTTGCCCATCTAGAGTGAGTAGGTAATGGATTGAAGATTAGCAATTTGTTGGAATTAAAAAGATTTCAGGGTTTTCCTACCACCAAATTAAAATCTGAAATTTTGTAAACCTATAATCTGGAAAAAAACAAATCCCAATCTCAAAAAACTTTCAAACACAAAACCATTCAAATTTTTTCAATCAAGCTGTTTAATTTTTATTTTCATTTTTTATATATGTGTGAACATGTGTGAACATAAATGTGAACATCAATTAATTAAAATTTCCAAACGTCAGGATGCTTTTAAAGAAATAGTTTTCATAACGCTGAAGTCAGGTATTTTTGAAAATTTGAAAGCGGTTGTATAAAAATACTCTGATCAGAAAAATCAGAGAAGCTAACTGCCTCAAAGGCCTTCTGTTCTGATGAACTTCAATCTCCTGAGAGGACAGAAGCCTTTAAACAGAAAATTCCCAGCCAGTTCTACTGACATGCTCTGTGTCTGAAGCTCTGCAATTCCCTTTCTCCATCTGTGCTGTACCTACCTATTTACACAAAAAAATGATGAGAAATATCACGGATGCAGAACCTAAATGCATTGGAGCCCTAGGGAGCCTTCTCAGTAATATCACCTCTCCTAATTTACACAGCTCATTCAGAACAGTTGTTATTCATATTTACGATTTTCCTTCCTCCCTTTGCACAGCTTGGCAATGCTCCACAGCCCTGGGGCCAGTGGCTGGGTAAGCTGGAGCAGCCAAGGGGAGCACCAAGAGGTGTAGTGCCCTTCTGCACATCCAGGCTTCCCCTGATCATCCACCAAGCCAGAACTTCTCCCGGCTTCCCATTGCTAGATGAAGGATTTTTTTCTTTCTGCTTCTCAGGTGAATCAGACCTGACTTCAGAGTCCTGATTTCCACATGCCATTGAGTTTCTAAGTCTCTTTGGGAGAGATCTAGCTGTTGGAAGGTGGCTCTTGAGAGATGGTGGCTGGAAGTGGTGCTCAGAAATCAGACAGGGTCTTCCTTTCAGAAGCAGCATTGTGGATACCGAAGTCAGCCAGAGCCAGCAGCTAACACAGCGGGATGATACCCAGTGCAGTGTGGACAAGCTTTGCTTCCTGGGCAGCTTTTGGAGTCACCATCAACATCTGGGACTGAAAGCAACTCAGATGTCACCACACTGTCCTTCCAGGTTGGATGCATTGCCATGAATCAATGCTTGAAGTGCTAGGTAGACTTGTTGGTTCAGTTCTTATGGCACTAGGAAACTTTTGGGATGGGTGCTGTGAAGTGCAAAATGAACAACTACCTTTAGTAGAGAGTCAGAGTGCAAAGTAGGGCGGTCATCAGCAAACAGAGGACACAGTGCCATGAATGCCAYCTAGCAGAACAAGCCAAAGTTTAGGTCTCTCCGTTAAATAAATAAATAGATCAGAGCTTTTTACTACCAAAGCTCTCATTTGTACAGCAACCGTTCTGACCATTAGTATGAAGTTTGCCTCAGATGTTACAGAAAGAAAGCACTTAAAAGACAGAGCTGTGCAAATGGGCTTGAGAAGCAACATTATTTGCATTTGTAAAGAATCATACTACAGCAATACTCGTAGCAATACTTTTGTTGGACTGGTCAGAGAGTCCCTGAAGCAAACCCACTGCTCTCTCTGCCCCCTCCGGTTTGGTCTGTTGCTGCAGCTCTCACAGCTCCAGACAATAACGTCCTATTAATTGAGTCGGTCCCCTACCGTGACTTAGGTAAGACTGACCTGCGAGTGGTTCCTGGGTCCACATCACTAACTCTCTTCTCCTGGAGAACTAAATGAGCTTTCTGGGAGAAAGGCAGGAGCCAGAGTTGCTCATCCATGAGCACAAAGACCCTTTTTAATGGTGTTTCACTCTTCTACTAGTTCTACAAGAATCTTTGTGGGAAGTTGTGGGCTCTGTGACTCTATAAATTGTCCTGGCAAGAAATCAATAAAGACTAAAGCCTAATGAATTAGGTTTCCACAACTGATTTTATTAGAGGCCCCAAATCAGCCAGGTGCTTAGATAGGCTTACATTTAAGCATCTGATCAGTCTTCTAGTCAGCTCTCTGCTGTCTTAGCTCCAGGCATGCAAGCAGTTCAAGTAAAGATGTCCTAATGGAATAAGTTTACGTGCATGATAAATCACGATAAATGAAGTATGTGCTTTGTGCTTTCCTAAGCATAGACCTAACAAAAAAAAAAAAAAAAAGCAATTACAAATTTGTTTTTGCTTTGAAAATCCTTTGTATAGTGATGTCCCCTATTAACTTTAGGTATAGCTAAAATCCACTGGGCTGCATGAACAGAAAAATAACTAGAAGAATTTTATGATGCACATTAGCTTTAATGCTGGGGAAAGTTCAGAGACAGCAGTCTGGATCTTCAATTATCTGTTCTGAATGCTGGTTTGAACACCAGCATTCAGAACAAGGCCTGGATTTCAGAACAAGGCCTGGATTTCACCTTTCTACCCCTCTGCTAACCCTCCAACATGATGGACTGGAGTGATGGACAGCCATAACTTTTGGTCTTGGAGGCTATCATCTTACACTTAACATCCTTTCAGCCTTTATTAATCTCTGGGAATTAGTAATTACATTTCTTATTAGTGCCCTCTGAGAGCTTCTGTTTCTTTAACTGAGAAAGGGTGTTGGAGAGAGGCAGGATTTAAACAAACAATGAGAATGGAGCTGGAATACAGAAGCTATCCTAGTTTGCAAAGTACATTCAGCTGTGACTGTTGTTTTGTGTATGTCATTCTTGGTTTGCAGATAAATAGCTGCACAAATGGATTCACATGTAAATTTGTCCCATGATGATGCTATGTAGCAGAAAAGAACATTGCTCTCCAGGGCTTGTCTGCTTCAGTTCAAGGGGTAGCAAGTTCCTCTGTAAAGCTGGCTGATGTGCTCAACGTTTGCAGGAGTGAGACCAGAGGAAAGAGTGAGAAATAACATGAATTCTTTTTTTCTACCGATTTCGTGCAATTGTGAGCTAGTCCCTCCAACAGGTTAACAGCCTACATATGTGTGTGTGTGGTAAGAGGACATATTTCTGTTAGGGAGCTGATTTCCTTTAGAGCATCTCCGCTTCAGAACTAACACAATCCCCATCCCTGTTTAATTGCTGAGGCTCRTCCCCCAGCGCGCAGAGGGCAGCCCCTGCATGGCTAAGGGGAGCCCAAGCAACCCAGTGTTTTTAAAACAATACAGACCCAGCTCTCCTGGGCTGAGTGATGGCACGCTTCTGTCTGCAGGAACATACAGTCAACTCCGCCCGAAAATCAGCTGYTTGTAATGGAAATGCTGATATCTTATCTGCAGTGACAATAATGGAGGAACCATGAAATATGCCCAGGGAGCCACTTTATTGGTTTTAAAGTGAAAACGGAGGCGCATTCACAACTGTAATCTGCTCAGGACAGAAATTTGCTCCTTGTTATCTGTGGGTCCAAACTTAATGCGTTTTTAATTGCCTATTCAACGCACCTAGCAATTAAGGCAAAATGATATCTCTTCTTTTGAAAAATGTATGAGCTTTATAATTAGAAGTAATTGTCCTTGTTAATTGAAAGTGCAGCTTTATTTTCTGTTGATTGTATTTTTTTATTAAAGGATTCTAAAGGCTTTTGATATCCCACTAAAGGGCAAATGCTATCGTGTYCTTCCAGTGCAGTCACAAAGGACAAACTAGGGGGTCAGCTCAGCACTTGTGGCGCTCTCTAAGCTCTGTGAGTATTCAGCATAAAGTTAGCGATATTTAAATATGCTAAGCTTTGCCGGAGTGTAACTTTCATACTGGATATCTTTTTCTCACAACAATCAGTAGCACTCAGATTCTTGCCTCTTGGGACAATGGCCATCGCTACGTTATGTATATGTGTTATTCCAAGGATCATAGTGCCAAACCCTTGTGTGCTGCTGTTTGATGAAGGAAGATTAAATATAACTGCACTGCATGCAGAAGATGACACTTGGGGAATACCAAGAATTTTGGAAGGCCCAGAATATTGGACACAGGGTCAGCAAATCCATAGCTGGATCAGGGAACCAGTCAAAACAGAGCACACCGCACAGGCACTGCAGCTGGTACTTCACATCAAAGTTGCAGGAGATTGGTATGATCAAGCTGTTTTTCAAATGATCGTCTTATTCAGTGTACAAGGGAGAGCTCGTATCTGTTGCTCTCATGTTGCATGCTGGGAATGGTCAAACTAAAGGAAGATAGGACAAATGTTAAGCTTAGATGAAAATGTTGGAGAAAATACATTTTGAGCACAGAAACACCACGGCAGTCCTGGTATGTCCTCAATATCTCACTCTGTATACAATGTATCTATAATATAAGGTGCATCATGATTTTGAGAATGGCATCACACCTCCAGTGGAGGAATTGGGACATCTTCAACATCCAGGCTATGCTGCCTGTCAGTGTATGCCAGAATTAAACCTCTGTGCATGAAATCAAGCCTCACTGCTGTGCAAAGAACCTGTACAAGACCCTCAGAGTCCCTCTTCACCCTGCAGCAGGGAGCTGGAGCATGCAGAGGTGCGCCGACTTACATGCAAAGTCATCTTTCATCTTTTCTTGTCCATGCTTTTGCAAATGGAAGCAAATGGACACGGCCAGGCTTTTCTTCTGAAAACTCTCTGCCTTATTCTTCATGTCACCTTTAAATTACTTGATGCTGTGTTTCACAGAGCAGCTCCAAAGAAAGACACAAGGCAACTGCTTCATTTAACACTGCTTGACAAAGTGATCTCTCATGACCTCCCAGCAGCAACCTTCTCACTCATTTGAAGTACAATGTAATTGCTGGATGTCTGACTCACCTCGCTGTCTTTCAAGTGCACTTCTATGCCTACATTTTTAGGCATGACTTTAAAATACACTGCTAAATGCTATCTGCTCATATTTCTATATTACTCTGGTGTGCTGGCTGGGATGTCTGTCAATCAAATGGATGCTTAACCTTTACTTCTAAGGGGAGAAAATAATGTGGGATAATATTCATCAGTCTGTGCGAAATGAGTACTTGATACACACTTGTATCTGTGTAATTGTTTGAGTGTAATTAGATTTAAGGGGACAATGTTTGGGTTGCTTCTCCCCAGACCTGGCAAACAGCTCAACCATTTGATYTGTGAGTATTTCAGTAACGACAGTCAGGGTCCAGTTCAGCTTTTGAGTGGTTCACTGCATCTCTGACAAGGGACTGTGTATTCCTAGCAAAATATYGGAGGATCCAGACCCACTAGTAACAGAAAAGATGGAGCTATGKTTGTACTCCACATTAAAGCACAAGAATATTGTTTGTGCTGTATTCATGTCCAGAGGCTCTTACGAAAATCATGGTCCTGCTGAAGCTGACAGGGAGTGAACAGCATCCCCAGAAGGTAATTCATCCTGTCTTAACAGCAGTGTCTGAGCAAGAGGCATGTATTACTCTCAAGGGGCGCCTCTCTTTAATTATAGTGAAAGGCTAGACAACTAGCCAAGCTAAATAGTTAGTATTAGCTGAAATGAATTCCCATCATGCTCTCTATATAATCACGGTGTGATTAATGTGTTGGAAAGTACCCTATGTAGAAAACCCCAATTATTCTACAGAGGAAATTCATGCTGATTCTTGCTGATTCATGCTGATTCTTCTGACATCTACCTTAAGATGGGCTGAACAGCTCTGTTGAGGTGCCCCTCTCCCCAGCAGCTATTCAAGGAGCCCAAGAGTGGACTTTCAGATAGCCAGAGTAGTGAGACCAAGCCCACTCCAGCTTGGTGAGCCATATTTGGCCACCTATTCCTTAGTTACAGTCTTTATGTATAGTTTATTTTTCAAATTTTGGTGAATATATTTAGAAGCTTAACTATATTAATGGAACACAATAATACAATATAATACAATTTAAAAACACATGAATAATATTCCCTTAAAGTTATTCCAGGGCATTCCAGYTCATACTACCATTTTGCACTAAAAATAGGTGTCTTTAAAATCCGTAGTTATTTCTGATTGCTACTGGGGAAACTGTGGGTTTAATTTGGACCTTAGGGACAGRTTCTTGGCTGGTGTAAATGCATACCTGATCCTTTGACTTCAAGAGCCAGATGTTATGTCTCAATCTGGAGATTAAAATGCTTTTCAATCCTGAGCACATGTAGTCCAATGCACAGGGCACTCAGGAGAAGTCTTTTCTTCTTATTGTTACTGGTCTGCTGAGGCTAGTTGGATGCAGCATTTTTCCATCTCAGATCTGCTCCAGGTAAAATACGTCTATCAAATGCTTTGTCCCACAGGGTCCTGAGTGCCTTGTGGGAGCCACAGAAAGTAGACCCAGTTTCAGTGGTCTCCCATAAGCACTGAGAGTGTTGGGTCCCTTCCAGCAGGGAGCTTTTAAAGAGTAGGGCTTGCCTCCTTCCATATGTCCTTGTTGATCTTATTTTCCCCAGCCTTCCCTCCTGGTGTAAATGCGACTTGATCCCTAAAACCAGAAGCCAACTTTGCAAGAAAGTGATTACACAAGGTGTTGTTTGCATTAAAAATTGTTAAAGTACGATGAAAATTCAGGATGAAGCGATCTTGCTACCTGCTAAGGCTTGAATGGTACCTCAGATTAATTTATAGTAGCTCATTCCTATGTTCTATAATTCATATGGATTTGTAATTCTCCTTCAAGAAACATACTGCCTACAGTGATGTGCATTTTTYACCTTATTTGTTTCTCCTGCCATTCCCAAGCTGGTAAGTGGGAGAAGGCATCTTTGAGGCACAGACTAGCAATTATCATGTCTATATGTAATTTAGCCACGGGCAGTAGGATATGTCTGACTCAGTGTAGACACTGCAATGCACGTGAGCCAATTGACTGAAGCTGACCAGAGTAATGGTGTCAATATAGTACAGGATAAGATTTTTGTCCTCCTAAAGTAGATATTTAAACTATATCAGATACATCATGTCTTTTTTCTCCATCTATTAGGAAGGGAGCTAAGAGAGAGTGGTTCACCTTGCCTATACTATAGATGTTTGAAGTCGGCTATAATAACACCCCTCACCCTCTATATCCCACTGGAAGGTCCTGTGTGACAAAACTTTACTGGGTTATGCCCAGTCATCACCTCATCTCTTGTCAGGGCTGTGTCTCAAGATCATAAGTTGGCAACAGCAAATGACAGTTTTGTAGTTCCAGAAACTACAGTGTAGCAGCTGATGGGAAAGAGAGAGTCAGAGTTTTTTATGTGGACATTCATTCTCCAACTTGCAAATCAGCAGAGAAATCTAGAGTTTTCATCCAGTTTGTCCCCAGCAATTTCTGCCTCTGGCCTTCTGTGGGGACTGGGCTCTGTCCCTAGTAAAAAATGACTCTGAACTGCCGTAGCCCATTCTCAGGGTGACAAAATCACAGTTTATTGGGTCCAAGTTCACATTTGCTAGGAGAGCACAATGTGCTGTAGAAATGAGTTGGCTTTATCACTGCAGGAACGTCCAGAGACAGCTTTGAGTCCTGAAGCATGGCTGTGACTCGTCTCACTCTGAGGATAGATGCCAAACATGGCTGGGATGGGTGACCTGGGAGTTTCCATCTTCAGACTGGCATCACTCCAGTCTTTCTTTRCCTTGACTGGGACATGGCTGCTAATCTTGAAAAATCATCAAACCCCTTTCTTTTGCTTATTCATGGTCTAAAGGAKTTGCAGAGTTGTTCATTATGAATTATTTAACATTTTAGTATATATCATACTATTCCAGTGCCTTCAGGGAAACACTAATTAGGATGGGGAGATGACAGAGGGAGAACAGGGACTGTATGTCACCATTGGGAAAGAGCCTAACGGGACAGTTGTCTGTGATCAACTTGGGTCTAACAAGAAGGACCTGAACCATCACAGATCCATTCCCTCAGTCTGTAGTGCAAAGGGCTGTAGAAGTCTATGAGGACCATTGCCTCTTCATGCATTGACAGGAGCCAGGCACRAGGGTGGTGGAAAGTGGTCTCCTAGGAGAAAGAATTATAACCCTCATCTGGGTTTGGCTTGCTGTGCCAAAGGATAGGTAAGGCTACCTTGAATGTGGGGGAAAAAACATTGAAAAACTAAGAAAATGTCAGAACTAAAAATTAAAAGCCAGCATTTTCCAATTCCCRTGTTTTCCTCTCACAGCAGCTTTCCTTAGTGTTTTCTGTCCTTTCACATTTTCTTGGCAGACAATTGCTGTATCTTACTGCTCTCCTGTGATCTCTTCCCATACAAGAATGGGCTTATTCTGATTTTTCTTGYTAATGATTTCTGAATATTTGGTTCTAATGATCACAGCACAGTCTGAGGTGAGGAAGTGCATCTGAACTGAATGGTTGATAATGCRACTGATCATGACCTGAATCATATTAAGCAGTGTTTTCAGAAAACTTCAACCTGGCTCCAGAAAAAGGTATCTTATTGATAGGAAGGAATTGTTAACCTAGAATTTGACTGCCTTGTTTCATTGGTTTGAGACTACTCACTATTTACAATAACGTAACAGCAAAACATAACAAAACAAACTGTCCCCTGACTACTATTCCACTTTTCCGCCAATTGGCAGTGTTGTACGTCTTCCCTAGCACCATATTGGAGTGAATTGATGTGAAGCTATCCTCCCTGCTTATGATGCTAAATTAGCGTTTTACCCATACTATGGTTATGTTCTCTATAGAGAACAGCGGAGGTGGTCCCAATTTTAGGACAGCATGATGGAGCTGGAGACACAAACAGTTGCAAAACATCACCAATGACCTACATTAGTAAGTCACAAATTTGGGGGTGATTTCTCCCCAGAGGGCAGTTTTCTCATAGGATTGAAGGTGGCTGGGGTGGGTTTCATTGCGGAGGGGTGAAAAAAGGAGGTAAACCATTTTTACAGATTGGGATAGAAACATTCCTTTTCTTGGGCCGTTCCCAGAAGGGTTGTGAGGACTAGCAGAGTAGGTCCATTTCTTTCAGAACTACTTGTTAGGCAAAGTTTCTTCTTGCCAACATTCTTGCTCATTCCCATTTTCTTTCACATGCTGAACTTCTGCCACTCCTCTGACAATTCCTTTCTCTGTGTTTCTTTTCCCTGTGCTACACATCTGTTATTCTGCCTCTTACTATTTATTTCCTCTTCCTACTTTCTAAAATCACCTAAAATCCCCTGACCCCTTTTTTTCCCTGTCAGCAACCCTCAGGCTTTCCATCTATTGATCTGTTATCCTGCATTTTGTCTTGTATTACTTTGTTGTCTTAAGAGTGAAGCTTAGCTGTGCAGGGGACTTGTCATTCCTGCACTGACAAAGCACAGGGCAGTTTAAATGGTGTGGACATGTTTTGCAATAATAATCACCTATAATGTTTATATTTGCATGGAAAAATAATAACTGGAGGCAAGTTAGAGSTGTAAATCCTGCAAATTGCAGAGCTTTCTAATTATGTGGCTGCAGCAATGACTTAGTAATATTGATGGCAGTTCGGTTCTTTGTGTGTATGATGTGAGAAAAGAAGTGGCAGAGACATGTTACAGATTTTGCCTTTTACCTTACTTTACCCTTACCAGCAGAAGGACCACCACCCAATTCAACACGTAGTTATTTTTATCACAAATTTCTGAGGTCAGAACTGTGCAGCATTTTACAAAGCGTAAGTAGCTTTGTTATAGTATCATATGGCAGAATATCAATAAAAAAAGGGTGGAAGCAAGATTTTTTTTTTTATATATATACTCACCACATAGTAAACTTAAGCTCTAAAGATTTTAAAATGGCCTTTTCTTTTATTACAGGTGCACGTTGACCAGCAATGGGCAGACCCCCTACTGTCCAGAGTACAGGGAAATCTCACAGRGTCCTTTACAGCAGGTTGGCCATGTAATGTGTAAATGGTGGCACACCATTGTTACTGAGATCTTTCAACTATGTTTCAGGAATAAATCCTTATGAGAAGCAGACTCTTAAGCATTCAGCTTCTGCTCACATCAGGTCCAAATTAAGTTCCTGAGGGCACTCCTGAAAGCAAAAGATGTCAGATGAAATGAATGTGTTTTTATGGCCACTTGAGTACCTAAACAGATCACTGAGATATTTATGTTAAGAAGTTACATCAGCACCCCAACATAAAAAAGTACTGCTTACATACATGCATGAGTGAAGCACATGTGTATGCCCACACTGGCATGTGTACATACACCCCTACRCATACATGGAAGGAGCGAGAAGGAGAGGATTTTTTTGCACCATTACTCTCAAAGATATTTTAGAGCAAATTCAGGGAGAAGTTAAGCTTTGTCTGCCACATTAAGTTAATGTGTATTAAAGGCGCAATAAAGATGCAAAGACATCAATGAGCACAACACCCGGTGCAGTCAGAACCGACAGGCTGAGGTCTCTGGAATACATAATTTCTTCCCTTTCCTTTTAAAGCTTTTTTCAAAAGTAGCAGTGAGCATAATTTACTGTCCTAGCAAGATATAAATTCTTTTCTGAGAAAAACACTGGGCTTTTGCCCACATATTTCATGCAGCTGTGATTATAGAAAAAGAGGTTTTAGGGAAGTGGCCTCTTTTGGTTGTATCCTTATTATAAATTGTCATGAATGAGTGRTTTAAAGACGCTTAAAGAATCACCRTCAAAGGTATTAGCAGAAAGTGATTTTAATAGAGATTTATAAAGGTGCAATTTAACARMRTTTGATGGCAAGGTTCTCTCTATTACTTACTACACGGATGAAACATATAAAGAAAAATCATGTTATGTCTAAGGGTTTATATCTTAGGGATTATAYRTGTTTAGCAACAGTCTAGGGTTCATTCACAGTTTTAGCAACACTTAATGATTAACTGATTTAATATTTGCAAAGTAAGTGTTAGTAGAGTCTACTACAATCACATCAGTGACTTAATTACAGATTATGCTTACTATTAKTTCACACACACAGACAGAAATAWATATATATAAATGTACAAAAGGTATACCTGTTAAAAATTCCCCTCAAGTTCRGTAAAGAAATATTCACATAAAACRTCTCAGCATTTCTCAATGGGTGAGAGTTGAGCYTCGAGAAGTGAAGAGTTTCAGCCCAGGTCCCATTGGATGACRGGCCTCCRAATGCYRCCGGCTCAAGACGTTGCAAGCTCTGAGAGGCATCCCACTCAGAGGGAGATGCTGGGTGCAGCCCACTGYRGTCCCAGAGAGCTCAAAGGGCCTCACTCAGGACCACYATTTATAGGTTCGCAAGATGATTGGCTTTAGTCATCCCTAAATTTCCATCCTGRCCACAGTCCCAGGTGGTAATTACTAAAAAYTCTCMAGGTTTCAGTGTTGTTCTACTTGACACCTGGGCCAGGCAGTRGGAGCACGTTCCCAGCCTCAGCTRTGCAGAGTTTCTGATACGGTCAAGGAGCGCTCAACCGCCAGACTCGGTACACCGAGGCCGAGGTTTCATGGGAATTTCTGAGATCAGCAAGYGGCCYAGGAAAGGGAGTRGTGAATGCACCACCACATAAATACATTCAYTTCCATTTCTTTGTTTTGTTACAACTGCAGAGACATTCTGTGKTTTTTTATTTTATTTCAATTAAGGTTTGTTTTTTAATCAAAACAAATATGTTTTAAGGAAGTTATTCCTTTTAAACAAGGTTCCTTACCCTAGTTTTAGGTATCATCTTTTAATCATTTGTTTTCTCTCTCAGCAATGAATCTTCCCCTGATGCTCTTAGATCAAGACTGTCTGTCTTTATGGGGAGATTAAGGAATCATCACTGCTGTTTTTTTTGAACAAAAGGCAAGGTGGACAAGCTTGTGTCAGGAATGGCAAAGACCCCTCTGATTCTGCATCTAAGGGTCCCTCCCAGTCTTGTTTTCCATGATTCCATGGTAAAACATCACTTTGTCAAAAAAATTCCTGGGCTAGTGTTCTGGGAGTGAGAGGAAATGGGGAATGATATACCAGAGATGTAGTCTGCTCTGTCATGCTGCGTGTAAACTGTGAAATTCTGAACGTTAAGAAAGCTTACAGGGCTGAACCCTGACAACCTTCTTTGATACAGAGAGTCTCTGTTCAGAAACAGATCTGGGTAAGGACAGCCTATTGATCATGCTCCACAGTGTCTTCCATGTGAACTGAGTACAGCCTCATTGTGCTCTTGTTGTAATACATTGCAATGTCGGAGTACAAATACGAGATCCATAAAGACACCAAAGCCTTTCAGAAATATGCAAGAATTCAGGATTTCTCCTTGATTCATGGTGGAGCAGACTGGAGTGATAACTTCTTCACACCTGCCAGTCAAACACCTGACAAACACAGGTGGCACATCTATTACAGTGAATACTCAAAATACCAAAGTCATATAGTTCTTACTAAAAAAAAAAGGTTTGGAGCAGTGCCCATCCTACCCATCTGTTAACCTCACAGCTTTACTGGTCCTCCATCCTGAGGAACCCCTCCTCAGAAGCAGAGCTGGGAGTCGGCATCGTAGCAGGACTCATGGTGGGGATGTATGTGTGTCTGCAATATACAGCAAGATGGTGGGTGCTGCTGGAGCTTTAAGCTGAAATATGTTTCCAGATATGGCCAGGTAAGGCTGCCTGAAGTCTTTGAGGGCTGCATGTACCTGTCTGAGGATAAAATTAGGTTTTTGCTATGTTCTGCATGGAGCCAAGACTGAAAGTGGGGTGTGTGGCAATTTGCGCAGAGCTTCAGCACATGAAACACATGTTTTCAGGTCACAGTGGCAAGGATCGTTAGTTTAGCTTACAGACTGGACTTGCTGAATAAATTACTCCTCTCCTCTGCTCTATAAAACTATTACAACAGTCGTCACTACAAGAGATGCAACACTGTGAAAAAGCCCAGCTGCTCTTACCTCTCTGAGTCAACCAGTATGTTCAGTTTTGCAATTCCCTGCATCTACAGCTGCTTCTTAAGCATGATTAAAACCCTGCTCAACCCCCTTTTTTATAACTAATAGGTCTGATGTTGCTGTGTACCTATATTCTCCATAATTATTGATACTTTTTGTTAGGGTGTGGTGTGCAATTTACACTTTGTTGCTAATTCTGAAGTTGAAATGAAGACTTATCTTCTGCTTAATTAAAACATTTTCATAACAGTGCCCTTGGATGGGT
This sequence comes from Oceanodroma leucorhoa, assembly GCA_030449065.1. Taxonomy (NCBI): domain Eukaryota; kingdom Metazoa; phylum Chordata; class Aves; order Procellariiformes; genus Oceanodroma; species Oceanodroma leucorhoa. The sequence goes on along the minus strand of JASVER010000021.1, from coordinate 5,330,079 downwards.
AATTTAGAGCTGAAAACCTACATAGCTCTGTTTGTTTTACTACTGGATTGGGTATTTAGTGACAGTACAGATTCAAGAAACTTTTCTTTCGAGGCAGCCAATAGGGAAGTCAAAGACATACTTTTTAGTATCCCTAAACAATGCTAAATCTTGGAGGCTTGGAAATCAACTCCTGCTAAAAGAAATATCTATGGCATGGAATCTAGGCATTTTCTTAATCTGAGTTCTTAATAAAGTTTATATAATGCATTCATTATGTAGGGAGGTGTTCAGAAAAAGCAAATCAAACTCTCACTCCAGACAACCGCAAAACCAGTCACAATTCACTCTGCCTGGACAAATTAAGTCATAAAATAAACTCCCTGCTTGCAAGAGCTTTCCCAGAGGCAAGACATCACCACAATAACAATATGGCCTTTCCTCAACACTCTTACATCCAGAGAAGTTTTAAATAGGGGGTGTAACAGAGCCTTTTAGTGCCTCACACAGTAAGAACAGAAGGCGGCTGTGTCCGTGCTAGGCAGGTAGGCAAATAATTAACCGTTGTTTGACACTTTATGAAAATTAGAACAAATTGAACTTGGGGTTTTTGGGATGTTCTTAGCTACTTCTGGGTCTATTAATTCAAGAAATAACTATCTTTGAGTTCTTTAACGGGAAAAGACAAGTCCTTTGGTGGGAATGCTTCACAGTCTCAGGAGTTTTGTTTGGGTTTTCCTACATAATGAATGGCAGGAAGAAAGGCTGTGTTGAGAAAGGCATGAAGAAAATCATGTTCTGCTTAATTACGGTACTTAAAGAATTTGTTCTTTTTTTAAGATGAAAATTTGATTCATCAGAAATATGAAGAAAATGTAATTAGAGGGTGTAAGCTTCTGGCATCGTATTTTGTACGGTACACAGCCATACCATGGGGAAATGTAAGGAAGGTCCGTTTGTGTTCCACTTACTGGCTTTTCCTCCTTGGAAAGATTCTTTGATGATAAATGTGTTTAAAAATCCATTACAACTGGTACATTGGGTTGTTTTCAGTTAGAAAGGGGGAAAAAAGCAGCATAAACAATTTTATATTTCAAATGCAATTCATGCTGAAACATTCTGCTGTGGCATAATTTAAACTGCAGACAGATTGGAACAAATAATGCAGAACTGCTTTGTTTTAAAATATTGGTGTAGATAAAAAATGTATTATTCAAGGGAGATCTTTGGGCTAGTTCTGAAATAGGAAATAATATATGCAGATGGTCTTATATACATATGTAAGTGAGAAATTTGAAGAAGCAGTAGCACATGGGTCCCAGCTATGAGCTCATCAGATGCTCTACAGGGATGCTGTCTAGCTTGTAAAGTTTACTTTTCCTTTTTCCTCTTCCAATTCCAAAGGCCCTGGTAAATATTTTCCATCTTTTATCCTCTTCTCTACCCACCTTATTTAGCCTTCTCTTGCCTTTTCCTTCTTAGACATCCTTGTTAAGAATATGATCATTGGTCAGCTTGCTTACACTATTATTTCTCCTGTTTGGTGTCACCGCTTTTGAGTTCTTCATCTGCAATTTGTCTTCAGTGGCCACAAGGAAGATACCTTCTCTGTTCCCTACTCTGGCCATCTCTATGCCTTATTAGAGTGCTTTTTGGACTGCTTGTAAGATATTTGGGAGACAGGGTGTTCTGAGGCCTCTAAAACACACTTATGCTATTGCTTGATTTGGAGGGAGCCAGTGTACAGGTCTGCCTTRTAACACGGTGGACATTGCTTCGTACACAAAACCTCTTCCTGCAGCCTCTCTGTGAAGTCCTATCGTTATGAAGTTTAAACAATCTTGAGCATCCTGTGTTTGTTCCCAGCAAACAGTCTTGTCCATCAAACAGGTGGAGGAGGTGGATGTTCTCCATTTTCAGAAAGCAATGGTGACCTATGCGGTTGCAGGGATTACTCTAATTGCTGTAACACATCTCGTAAGTGGAAACTCAACAGCAATGACATGTTGTATTTCTACACTAGAAGCAGCTGGACCCGTTGCACCCTGTTATTTTTAAAGCAGGGATCACAGCATTTTATTTTGCAACACAAACATTTCAAGTGGAAAGCAAACATTTCAAGTGGAAAACAACAAAGTGCAGTTTATACTTAGTGCCCACTTATAGTAAACCTCATAGCTCATGGAAAACATGAATTAGTTGTTGAYGAGGACTGCATTGTGGCAGATGCTGTATGGTCAGAAAACAAAGAGACAGTGTGTCTGCAGGAGTCTGCAGTGCCATCCTCCCGCTTGAGGGCAATATGCTGCCTGAGAAGCTTCTTGGCATTCTCTCGCTGCCGGTGGAAATGGCAGCATCGGGGTTCAGAACCGACAGACTGAAGCGTGGTGGTGACTGCAGTCTGCTGCTTCCTCTGTACCGCTGCCCTTGAGCCAGCAACAGCTGAGCCCCCTTACCTGACTCCCATCACCAGGCACATTTCCCTTTCCATTCCCAGCRCATATATAGTATTGAGGGAGGAGCTGGGATTTATCTTCTCCATCACAAGCATCAGGASCAGTGCTAGTAAACTGTCAGGGCTCATGCTTGCTGGTGGTTCCCTGTGGAGGAGAGCTGGCATCATGGGGGTACTCCAAGCCATAAGGACAAATTGGGGGGCAGCTGGGGGCAGCCTCAGTCCCAGGGATCAAGCACCTCCATGGAGACAGGCTGAGGCCAATCTGGGATACTTCAGCAAAAAAAGCTGTATTTTAGCACTCAGGCTTGCTCTGGGAGAGATGGAGGGCACCTGACACAGGGCTGGCACGTATTTTTTCAACCCTCTTCATGTCCAGCAGCAGTAGATAGGCAAAATTATCTCAAACTCTACAGCCTTTCTCTGCCCCCAGCCAGCATATTGATCTGGTCATGAGTAAATCAGCAGGAGGGGTTATGATTTTCAAATATGCTTAAGTGATAGCTGTTGCAAGGGACTGCAAACTTATAGGCAAGGAGGTTGGTAAGTAACAGCTGATGTGGACTAAAGTACTGGAGAAAAAACACCAGTAGGCAACACCACAGAAGACAAGAGAGTATATTTAATTTCTTGAGAGAACTGGTGATGAGAGGGACATTTCAAAGTAAAGACTGAAAAAGGTGTTAAATTATTTCATCTCCCTGATGTGTTTTGTGTACATTTGTGTACACCCTTTCAGCCAAAGAAACTGTATGTCAGGTGACATTTTATATAAAAACAGGTCTCAGTAAATAACCAGATAAGGTTGAGGGATATCTTTAATACTAACGATGCACATAAGTACCTTTAATAGGCATGGCACTAGCTGTAAAAGTGACTGCTCTTTGTGAACACTTCATATTGGAATATTCTGCAGGATCCTTTTGATGTGTAGATATAATCTGTCTTTGAGCAGTAATCGTGCAGCTTACACAATGGTGTTAGCATGTAGACCATACAGTTCAACTCTGCAAATGCATTCTGCTGCAGCAGATGAAGTAGCAACTTGTTTTTGAAATTGAGCTAAAATATAAAAAACTAGCTGCAATTTTTTTTGGGGGGTACTGACTGTAATTTTGGAAGTTCTCAAGGTAGTAAGATCAAGCACCTGGACCCTCTTTAGCTAAAACTTTTATCATCATGAGATAAAAATGTTGATTCATTCTGCACAATATCAGCCCTTAAATTTTCAAAAACAACCAGTTATTTCTGGTGCCCCAGTTTCTAGTTTCCTAGGTTTTTTTCCACTATACAGAGACCTATTTTTGCAAAGAGACACTTCAGAAATCAAGCCTCTTCAATAAGATTTAAATTGGACACGCAAAATCCCTAGTTATTTGTGAATAATTCAGGCCCAGATAATTCTAATGTAAATATCCATCATCTATCCGTATCAGAATCAGTTAATATCAGAGAAACAGTTTAAACTGATATAAATTCATTAACGTTTTATGTGTGTGCCAAAAGAAGGAATAAGCTATTCATCATGTCCCTGTTGGACAGGACAGAAAGTGATGGGATTAAACCCAATGGTTTAGCTTAAATATGAAGAGCAGTTTTCTAGTAGTAAGGCAATTAGCACTTGAATAGTTTATTGGGGAGGTTGAGCAATCTCTGTTGCTTGAGGTTTTTGTGAAAAGCTTAGATACCTGCCAAGAACGATCTGTTAGACCTGGTCCAGCTTTGCCGAACACGACCGACTAGGTGAGCTCACAATGTCTTTTTCAGTCTCATTTTCTATCATTCTGCTGATGTATATATATCATGCTATATGATACGTATATTCTGAACATCACGTATATGATTTAACAGATGTAACTGATTCTATTCCCACATATACACATCTACAGGGCTCACAGACCAACATATATTGATAGTTTACAGACCTGGCCTGCTGGATGAGTAGTTTCGTATTTGGATTTCTAATTTTTCACACTGTGGAATGAAAGGCTGATCAGGCTAATAATAATGAGGGCCACCGTATTTGTCAGGTTGGCAAGAGCAGAGCAAATGCAGAGRTTTTGCTAAAGAACCCTTTCTTCCTTTTCAGCTCCAAGAAAAGTCTGCAACGGGGCCACAAGGTGGCAGATGAGCTGCAAAGATTACAGATTAATAGCTGCAAAATAAAAAATAGACTGCAAATGACAAGTTAAAAAAAAAAGAAAGCATGAAGGATAGAGTCATTACTGTGATTTTGGGTGCTTTCCTAAAAAAACAGCAGTGCTTCCTATCACATAACAAAGTAAATAAAATACCCCCATCCCATTGCAACAGGTTTGGGTTTTAATTGTACTCAATGGTAACTAAATAAACCACAACCAGTTTTTGGGTAGGCTCCTTGTCTTGGGCATTATTCCAAAAAATTTACTGTTTTTGGCATTTCATCAATGTTCAAACTGAATCAGTTCAAGCATGAATTAATTTTTATCTGATGCTTTGGAACTGTAGTGAAGAAAAACAAGAGTTTCCTTGAGACTGGAGCATAACATCTACACTGTGTGTTTGTGCTGGAGCCCACACCTGCTTGTTTAAATGCCTTTATATATCTGATGTTTGTAGCAGAATAGAAAGGAGTGATAAAAAATTGGCAGCACCTATTTTCTGCAGTTCAGAACCAATGGTCAGAAACAGTGAGCAGGGGATCCTGGTTCTGGTCTGAGCAGTTCGTCCAATGTCTGGTAGATTCATTCTCTTTCTGGTGGCTCAACAGTATATTTTTCCAAACTACAGAACATTGTTTCTGCACGACTTACAATCAAGCTCAAAAAAATCCTCCTGAATGGCTATCGTTTTCCTTTTGGGATGGACTAAATTATAGGTACTGTCTGAACCGCTTTCCACCTCAACAAACATGAAGCAGACAGGAAACATCCCAAGCAAGCTCTAATTCATTTCATCCTTTCTCAGACTACACAAGCTAATGCACATCCTGCACCCTGAACACATTTAAGGGAAATTAATAAGCTTCCGGGATATTTCTTGCTGCTTTAAACTACTGTTTCACTTTTCAGGTGCTATAAAACCCCACAGCCTTCACRTAGAGAGTCGTTGTCAGCACGTGCCTGGTCAGTGTCCTCTGTCCCTGGCCATCCTGGGGGTGAGACCAGGAGGCTCCTGCACGCAGCAATGTGTGTACTGTCACGAGGGTGCTCAGATGCTGAATGTTCAAAACAGGCTGTTTTAGCCCACCCATGGGGATTCAGCATCCCGGAGCTGCGGCGGGGGCGAACAGCCAACACGGCTCCAGGYGTTTTGCCCGAGCGCTAGTCCGTGGCCAGAGCAGGTCAAACCAGCCCCTGACAGACACGKCAGGCTGATGTACCTGAGAGCCTGTGGAGCAGGCAACACCACCSACATCCTGGCCCCTTGACACCGCTGGGTTGACCATCTCCTCTGCTTTGCAAGTCCTCTTTTACGTCGTTGATTTAAAGAAGACCAAGTTCTCCTTTAGATTTTTCTCGGAGGCTGATCTGATCCGGTTCTTGTAAGAGCCATTTGAAGTACAGAGTAGCTTTCAGACAGTGACAGCCCCTCGCTAGCAGTAATAAACCTAATCGGAACAAGGACATGCTGCTTGTTAATGGAAATGTTAATAACAGTTCCATTGCTTTTGTAGTTTTGAATAATTTTACTAATAATTAAACAGCAATTTATTCTTTTTGTTTTGAAAGCAGTCCTCTCACTCTTCATCTTGTTTTTGTTATGTTGTTGTTGATTTTCCTGTGTTTGATCTTATGTTTGSTATAAGAAGGATATATACTGAAGTACTTTTAGAATGTAATAGATAAATGAATTTGCTGCCTCTGGTCTTATGAAAGGCTTTGCAATTATATGAGTGAATTATTCAGTCAGTATTAATTAAAAATTCTTGTTTAGTAATCACTGGGTTCCATATCTTCTGTTTATTAGTTTTCCTTTTATTACAATAGTCTCTCATAAGTTACTGTCATTAAAGGAACTTTCCAAGTATATTCCAGAGGGATCCRGTGACAGTCAGAGTAAGTGGCTGAAAAAAGATTCCTGTCAATGTTTCTTTAAAGGTTCTTCCTGTTTCTGTTACTTTTCTTACCTCATTGTCCTAAGAACAAGAATAGCCAAATTTTCGGAATGCAAAAGAGAAATGTTCACAGCGCTTCTTGCTTTATGGTTGGTTATGGTGGTTAGTCATAATAAATCAAGAATATTTAATGATTAAATTAATCAGAATTCAGCAAAATCAAGAATGCTTTTACACTTTCTCTATTTCAAAGGGTAAGTATGAATTAGTAGCTTATAYGTATCAACAAATCCAGGTTATTATAGTCAGAGAAGGAAGGAAAAAAGGTGTTATGAGATACAGATTTCTGGAGCATCTAAGCTGAACAACGAGAATGGTAAGTTCTTAGTCTCGTGGTGATGTGAGCATCYGTAGCTTTGACTGGCTTTGGGGGTGTCAAGGGCATTCAGTGCATCTCAGGTGTGGGCACAGGTTCTGGAAGCATTAACAGAAGAGTGTAATGACTCCTTACTGGAACTGGCACAGCAGAGACTGGAAATGTTGATTTTCTCTAAGCTGCAGTACTTACATTAATGAGATAAAATAATTTGATTCAGGTAGTATTTGTTCACTCTTCTCCTTTGCATTTCCTGATTTATCCTGGTTAGTTATTTCTGTCCCTAAACAGTGGTTCCAACAAAGCCTCATCACTGCAAAGAATGCATTTTTCATAGTTATCACAAACCTTATGAAAATCAACTGCTCTCTTTTAATCAGCTGTTTTGATATTACTCTTCAAAAATGAACCCACTAGGATTTGCCATTCAGTGAATTATTTTCTTATGGGAGAATGACATATATTATTAGCTTTATTGACCACATCACTCTGAGTATTTAAAAGTTTAAGCAGAAGGGAAATGGTGGTTAAGAAGTTACGAGGAGTGCCCAGTTTGTTAAGCCTTCTGGACATTCTCGGTCTCTTGAATCGTGTTTCAAATTTTGTCTGACAACCTGAGTGAAGTCAGTATTATTTTGGAAAAGCTCAAACAGCAAGACCCTGTGCATAGGAGTTACTTGCATAGATGTCTACATCTGAACTCATCATCCTTGCCCTCCTTTACAGACACCAGAGTCAAAACACGGGATTYGTAGGGTGTTATTCTTCTCACCCTAAAATAATTTAAATGAATCACATCCTTGAAGTGTCTAATTCTTCCTGCTGACCATAAAGAGACACTGAGGTATTAGTCTGACAGCTGACATCCTTTCTGTGAATGTTTAAAGTGAGATAAAATCCCACCCACATAGACTCCGTGAGACAAGGCAGGAGGACTTTGTATAATATGGCATCGGAAGAACTTAGATGGTGTAAAGCCAAATTCGTTGTATGAGTCAGTGATGTTATTGTTGAGGTTTGTGGAATAGCTAAATCAACATCATGATTACAGTATCAGACTTTTTGCATATTTATAGTTACAACACTGTGATTAGCTATAATATTATACCATAGTTACAATAGTAATATTACGATTATGAGTTACTATGCTATGATGTATTTCTTTGGTCAGAAAAAGGAGGAGAAGCTATCTCTGGAAGACTGAACTGAAATAATTACTGACTTAAAAGTCTATGTGCTTTTTTTATGGATCAGGTTTAAACATAGTATTCATAATTTAAAATGGACATTTATGAATTTTTGCTCAGAGTCCTATCTGGGGGATCTCAGGTATTTCATATACTTGTTATAAAGTGCTAATATGATACCCCACTTGAGAACTGAAGTGGAGAAGCTCTGGCTTGATAATAGCGGTGACTGATCATTATCTCCATTTTATAACCTACTGTACGTTAGTTACTCACTAGAGTAAATGGTTATAGTACTTTGAAGGGAAGTTTTTTCTGCCATTATAGGCCTGCAGTGCACATGAAGACCTGCCTCGCTGATGGGCAGTGGAATGGAGTGGAGACAATACCAGAAGATGGGGATGACATGGTTCTTGGCAATTTTGGTAGAAGACATCTTGAAAATTAGKTTATTGCTACATCTAGGTAACATCTGCATTCCTACAACTGCCTACATAGAAATGAAAGCATGAATGCAGGAATCTGTGAAAGGAATGGCATATTATATCCTTGGAAACTGTTACAAGTGAAACTTCAAAGAAGGCAAGGTGAAGGAGGTGATGGATTGGGAATACGTTCCCACTGATCCTGGCAAACTGTACATGTCAGAATCCATCATTAGGGACCATTTCTTGTCTCAAACTCCCATTTATCTTTCCTGTAAGAAACCTGCAAGAGAATACTCATGGTATATTGTAGCAGATGAAAGATCGCCAAAGTTGATTAGCCAGAGTTAGCCTTCTCTATACAGTTTTTATCGGAGTCCTGAAATTAATTTTATGTCCTTTGGTATTGCTATTTTTGTTTCTTCCAGTGACAGACAATACAAGAGAGGGGATTTTCACAGATATAGGGTATKTATACTTTTCCTTTGCTTTCTTTTCTCTGGATAGTTCCTTTTTGCAGTCAATAATGTTTCATCCAGGTATGAGCTGGAAAAGCTCATGAGTCATTGTTGTACAACACTGATAAGACGTTATCAACAGCTGAATCGGTAGCATATTGGTTTTTCTTTTTACATCCTACCTACACTACAGATCAAAGATAATGGCAATTGAAAACATTTCCATTCGGTGGAGATGTTTATATAAATCTTTATTATCTTATTATCTGTTTTTTTCTGTATTACCATTGCCACCAATCTTTTGGTCAAAACCTCCTCAGACTTGTTTTTATAATACAGGAAATATAGAYCAGCAATTACAATATTCTTCACTCCAGTGTAACTGGCCACTCTTCAAAATGCAGTGATACCACTTGCAACTGACTTCTACAACAGGACTCTTCTTCTGGGCCTGTTGCTGGATGAAGATGCCAGGAGACAGGTGCCTGCAACTATTATAAGGAATTAAACTTGCCTGGGACTGGCATAATGTTCAAGTGGTACCAAACAGCCCATGTCCATATTGCCAGGTTCTCCTAGTCTCCAGAGTAATCTACTGGGAATGGCCAACTGTGCCCAGGAATCTTGTGAGGTTCTGGAGACATTGGTCAAATCTGCCCTTGGAACCACTCTGACCGTATACCAGGATGGAAAACATTTCAAAGCCTGGGAGCGTTGCCTGGCATTTTTCAGTTTAGTAGTAGAGATACAGCTTTTGCAATAACCAGAGTTACATATATTTTGATATCACAAATGCCAGTACTCAAAAAGGTACCTCTATCAGCAAAGCTTAGAGTTATGTGCCAATTATATATGCTGCCAGTAAAAAAAMCTAGGTTTTATAGTCTCTGAGGCTGAGGATTAGAGAAAGAATACATGATTCAAGAATTCAGGAACTAAATTGTTCTATTGGATATTATCCCTTTTAGACAAATGCCTCTAAAAGCCAGACTTCACATTGTTCCTCAGCTGCCTCCATACACAGATACAGCTGCCTCCCTTCAGACATTGTGGCTATTGGTGGGAATTGAATCCATGACCTTCAATACCAAAAGAGTAAGATCTGAGCCAAAAAAGTAAGCCTTTTATCTGCAAGAAACCAGTGGACTATTACAGACACTGGGGCTCGCTATTAGATGAAGACATGATTATACACTAAGCCAGTGTATTATTACACTTTCATTTCCTCTGCTGAAAGGTCTATTATCCTCTCTGTGAGCATGATCTAATGTCTGTTGAAGTCAGTGTGAGCTTTTCATTGAGTTTAATCGGCTCTGAATCATGATYTAAATGTGTGAGCCTGTTCATACCAGCTAGAATTAAACAGGGTATAAGAAGTATAAAGAGGTGATCTTTAACTATCTATATATCTATCTCTATATCTACTTTTCTACATACATCTATTTTCCATGTAAACACTGTTTTGGACATAACAGAATAGCTATCTGAAGGTGGTAACAAAATGTGTGAAGGAATCCAGCYTAAATTTAATCAAGGGCTTGTAAAGGGCAATTTGGGTAAAACTGATAGAAAGATAAAGGAGATTTGTGGGTGAAAGGAAAAGAGGAGACGGGAGTTCTTATAAGTAACCTTCTCAAAGAAGGCAAACTGAGACGGAGTCTCATGATGGGTGGTTTTCCTTTTGTTGCTCTAAATAGCTTGGCTATCCTAGTTCTGATAAACACATTCTCTTACAGCAGTTTTTTATAATTAGCATATATTTGTTTGAGGTTTATTTTCTACTTTTTCTTTCTCTGTTATTGCAATGAATACATGTTTTTTTCTCCCTCTGAGTATTTTCCTCAGATATTTCTGCCACTGATTTCATTACAGTTCTAAATAGAGCATCGGAGGGGGGGACTCATCTCMACTGACTTTAGCCATATAAAGTAAGTCATCTGTTCTAGGTAAGACATCTAAGCTCACCCTTTAGTCAATGGGGATTGATATCAGCTCCACAGAAAGATGTATACCACACACCTTAGACACTTAGGATGAGATGAAACACTTTTTTGGAAGATGCCCATCAGCTTGCAGAAGGTTCATGAGCCACATGCCTGTGAGAGGTCACACATTGGTTCTCTGCCTCTGTACCTGTGAGGTCCCATGTCTTTCCTGTTCTAGCCTTTAAATATCTAATTCATATCTAATTGAACAGCTCCTACCTATGAGCCTACCTGAGCAGATCCATTAGTGGGCTGGTTCACGTTTGCCACTTTACCATGCACTGAGTTTTACCGTGAATGCCTTAAACCCATACAACAGCGAGTGTGACAGCTGTCATTAAAGGCTGGTTCTCTGAAGGTAGAGYGGGTCTAATCCAAAATCCATCAGCAATGAATCATCACTCTGAGGCTGTGCAAATAATATGGAAAATTATCTCATCTTTCTAATCCCGGACCATGTGAAATAGGCCCCGAAGTCAGAATGTTTAATTATTTGAAATTGTTGCCAGAGGACGATGCCCTCATAAGGACAAGATTGAGACTTTAGGACAGTTTTATATGGCAGGAAAAGGGCTCTCAGTCATCTTCAAGTACTTGACCTGAATCTGTTTGGTCTACTTATACTACTGTGTATAAGAATGGCCACATTGGTCAAACCAAAGGTTAGTCTAGCACTTYGTCCTATGGCTGACATTCGATAGTCACTGATATTCAGGAAGCACTTAGGAGACAAACAGAAATTGTATATAGAGCTGTCCTGCTCTATGTACCCCTTAGCTTCTGTTAGTCAACAGTTTAGGAAATTTCTGAGCCGTAGGTTTCATAAGTACTGTTATGTTTAACAGCCAGTCTCAGTCCTCCCCTCTAGTTAAATTTTTGAGCAGAGTAGGGGATTTTCTAATGTATTTCTTTCTTGACAACTCCAGCTCATTTGCATATATTCTCATGGCAGTTCATTGATGAGCAGCTAAGACTCTAAAGGGAACTGTACATGCTACACCTCGGATCTCCCCACTTCCACCCACTGTTATAACTACACAATTACAAATCATTATTGTGACAGCCAAAAATTCCATTTCCACCGGTGGAAATTTCCCCTGTTGGAAAGCAGGCGAAGATATTATCCTGCAAATTGTGGTTGATTGCCATAAAGAATCCATCCAAATGGAACTGCAGTTGTGCAGCTACAGCAGTAGATGGATCACTTTAAATCTATGGTATAGACAAGTATAGACTATAAATCAGTAAACATTCTCAGTAGACTAGCTATTTCAGCCACAATTATTTATTGTATTGGAGATTAGCATACGTTTGATGTGTATATAAAAGGCAACAGAATATACCAGCTGAGAGAGCATTGGATGGCATACGGCTGTGGGTTGCATACTGCTGGGATCAAATTCTCCTTTGCATCAAACTCATAGAAATACTGACATAAAAATCTTCCATGGTTTGTCACTGCCAATAGAGAAATCACCTGGCCAGTATTATGCTGTCTGGAAATAAAGGAAAACTAATATAAGTCAGCCACTCCTTTTTTAAATAAAAAAATGTATCTTAGTAATAACACAGTACTGACAACTTTGAGCTCTCTGAAGGGCTCACAGACCTGCATCCAAAACCCTCTGCAGAGAATAGAAATAACTTTCACGGATTTGGGGCCAGATTTTCTGAATTTCCCTGCATCTTCCAGTCAGCTGGCATCAACATCAATTACTGTAAATACTGTGGGAATTGAGAATGCTTTTCATACTGTATTGTTGGTCTGTAAATCATATTTTGATCAACTGAACCTGGAAACTCAAAACAGAGGCCAAATCATGTGTTATGTAGCAAGAACACAGATGCAGAATGGGAAACTGTGGTTTGCACCTCCTCTACTTTCTCCTACCAGAGTAAGGGAGTGGCCGTGGCAGAAACCATCTCCCTGAGGGTCCCCGTGCCTCAGACAAATGTCTGAGGATGCAGCTCCATCCTGCAACTTCCCTCTTTCCCACTGTTCTCCCACCACATGACTTGTTGTGGGTCCCTGTTCACCACTTGGTCCAAAGAGGCAGAGGTGCAGAAGGCAGCGAGAGGAGGCTGGAAGACGCATTGTCTGGACGTCCAGGCCATGTTTGCATGGCACAAACTATGTGCCTTTTTGGGACCCTGAGCTATAAGATGTGTCTATTCTTCTCTGTAGCATCTTCTTCTTGCCCCATATGCAGCTAGAATAGCTTGGGTGTGACATGGCTAACACCAAATCTGTGAATGAACATTGCTTTTTTGAGAATAGGATTAAGTCTCTGCTACGGAGAACCAACCTATTAATTGAACTTTCTCCAGTAACAATGTGGCATCCCTTGGGAGCTGGTTTAGACAGGAAATGAGGATAAAAAGGAAGGAAATATAATTTAGGGCAACAGTAATTTTTTTTGACATTCCCATTTTGGTGCACTTAGCAGGGGTGGGCAGGCTGTCTGATAAAATTTACATTTGACCTAATGACCTCAGTCTGCCTTAATATCAGTGGAGACAAGTAGGCACTGCTAAGGCATGACTCATCTCCTGAAAGCAGACATCTGAATCAGATGAAGCCCCCAGAAGTGCCTATTTCTTTCCATTGATCATATAGGTCAGATATAAGTGCTCACATCACAGATATCAAAGATGGGGTGTGTGAAGCCTCCTGTAGACACTACACTCAATGCAGAAAAGCACATTCTACCTGTCTATCCACCAAGTATAAAAGAAGCCAATCAATTACGTGATTAAATCTTTTGGGCAGGAAATATCTTCCTGACATGCTGGTGCAGATACAAGTCTTGGAATAGCAGTAAGGACTCTCAGTAATTTCAGAATAGAAATAATAGTTATTTATGTATCTTATTCTCTTTGGGCAGATACCTGATTTCTGGTGACATGTGGATGCTCAACATTGTACCGTATGGAAACTCAACCTCTACACTGAGATCTGTTACAGAATCTATGAAATACAACTGACATTAAAATAAAGTTAAAATAAAGAAGGGTAATTTGGTAACCTCTTAACTATTCTGGGTGAAATTAGTTTTTATCAGTTTAGAGGATTATGTTTTCACATAAACTTTTATTGGCTACAACATCTTTATTACTCRAATCAAATAGGCTTTGGTTTTCTGGATCTCATTTCGGTCTTGCAAAGATACTTAATTTTATTAGATTGTTTGATCTTGTCCAAATGCAGCTGTTAATCAGTCCCTTTCTACATCCTCCTTTCTTCCTCTGTCTTATCTGGAAAATTATTTCTGTCATTAAGACCAAACTCTGCTAGTCTTAGTGAAAATCATCTTGCCCATTGCTATCATAGGAAAACTTCACATACTTTCCAGAAACTCAGATTCTTTCCATAGGACTCACATCTATCAGGTAGCTGAAATAAGGTCTTGATGGTTTTAGGCAGCCTTGTTACACTTGCCTCTGTGCATTGTTTTAGATTTACTGGTCATAAGCCTCACATATAATTTTCAAAGGATTACTGAGGATTTGGACCTTGCTACTTTAATTACATATATAAACTATCAGGCTATCATGATTTTTTTGTACATTACACTTAAATACAGATGAATGCTGTCAACAGTGAAAGTTGAGAGATAACTTCCATTTTGTGTTTCTGTTCATATAGAGATTTTTTCTGAGTTTAACCCAGTCTCACACTTTCTGAATTTCAAAGATTTCCTAAATGTTTTTTCTGTCTTTGTTTATGCAAAGATAAAAATAGCCTGCTGCAAAAAAGCAGATATTTATTCTTTATAAATAGAAAATTAGTTTGTTGTTTTCCAGGTTGCTAGCTATCCATAGCTACACAGTATAGAAATTACCAATTTATGCAGAAAATCAAGGAACATGAATCAACAAGAGGGATGAAAAGAAAACTGATGTTGGACTGATCTGTTCTTTCAGAACCTATAATTGGACATTACAAAAATCCTAATTTATTTTTACACCACCAAGGGTATAACAAAGCTAAAAATAGAGTTAAATTAGCCATTGTATATCTCTATAATACACTATGTGCATATATAGTTTTTAAGAAAGCTGCAATGTTCAACATGTACTAAAGGATTGAAAGGTACAGTTGAGAGTCTGCTGACCTGAATAGGATTAGATTCAAAGGAGATAATGAGGCAGTACTAAGGATGCTGTAAAATTGTTCATTTCCTATTTATTGTAGACCTCTAAGTACACCCAGAGGACATTGTTAGTGGATAGGCAGTCAGTCCACATCATCATCAGGTTATAATTTTGTCCTTTGCATCAGTCACACATTGCCAACCCCATAAGTGATTGCAACTATGTAAAGGATTCATAAGTTCCTGGAGTTGTTTTTGTTTGCTTTGTTTGGGTTTTTTTGTTTGTTTGGCTCAAATGATGTCATTTCGGCAGCCAGGATATAAATAGCCAGACTTTCTAGATTGCCCCTCAAATGAATCAACATTTTTCCCTACCACCTCTGTGTTGGCCTATGTATGGTACTGAAATTGTCTTTGTATAGGTGGGTGTTTTCATGCACTGTTCATGGAGAATTGTGTGTTAAGCCAAGTGGGATGGAGTAGCGCACTTCAAAAAGATCAAATCTAAAAATAACACATTAAAGACCACMCTTGATCCACTTTTATGGTTAACATAAGCAGGATAACTAAGGCAATGAAGAAACATCCACCAGGGAACTGGTGGATGAAGTTGCTAAGCCACTATCCATCATATTTGAGAAGTCGTGGCAGTCCGGTAAAGTTCCTGCTGACTGGAAAAGGGGAAACATAACCCCCATTTTTAAAAAGGGAAAAAAGGAAGACCCGGGGAACTACAGGCCAGTCAGTCTCACCTCTGTGCCTGGGAAGATCATGGAACAGATCCTTCTGGAAGCTATGSTAAGGCACATGGAGGACAGCAAGGTGATTTGAGACAGCCAGCACAGCTTCGCCAAGRGCAAGTCCTGCCTGACCAACTTAGTGGTCTCCTATGATGGAGTGACTATATCAGTGGACATGGGAGGAGCTACAGAGGTCTATCTGGACCTCTGTAAGGCCTTTGACATGGCCCCCCACAACATCCTTCTCTCTAAACTGGAGAGGTATGGATTTGATGGGTAGACTGTGGGGATGGACGAGGAATTGGTTGGATGGTCACAACCAGAGGGTAGTGGTCAGCGGCTCAATGGCCAGATGGAGATCGATGACTAGTGTTATCCCTCAGGGATCCATATTGGGACCAGTACTGTTTAATATCTTCATCAATGACATGGACAGTGGGATTGAGTGCACCCTCATAAAGTTTGCAGATGATACCAAGCTGAGTGGTGCGGTTGACACGCCTGAGGGGTKGGATGCCATCCAGAGGGACCTGGACAAGAAGTGGGCCCCTGTGAACCTCATGAGGTTCAACAAGGCCAAGTGCAAGGTCCTGCACCTGGGTTGGTATCAATACAGGCTGGGGGATGAAGGGATTGAGAGCAGCCCTGCCAAGAAGGATTTGGGGGTACTGGTGGACAAAAAGCTGGACATGAGCCAGCAATGTGCGCTCACAGCCCAGAAGGCCAACCGTATCCTGGGCTGCATCACAAGAAGCCTGTCCAGCAGGTCAAGGGAGGGGATTCTGCCCATCTCCTCTGCTCTGGTGAGACCCCACCTGGAGTACTGCGTCCAGCTCTCGAGTCCTCAGCACAAGACAGACATGGACCTGTTGGAGCAGGTCCAGAGGATGGCCACAAAAATGATCAGCGGGATGGAACACCTCTCCTGTGAAGAAAGGCTGAGAGAGTTGGGGTTATTCAGCCTGGAGAAGAGAATGCTTTGGRGTGACCTTATTGCAGCCTTTCAGTCCTTAAAGGGGGCTTATAAGAAAGATGGGGACAAACTTTTTAGCAGGACCTGTTGCGACAGGACAAGAGGGAATGGTTTTAAACTAAAAGAGGGTTATTTAAACTAAAATATAGACTAGATATAAAGAAGGAATTTTTTACAATGAGGGTGGTGAAACACCGGCACAAATTGCCCTGAAAGGTGGTAAATGTCCCATCCCTGGAAACATTCAAGGTCAGGCTGGACGGGGCTCTGAGCAGCCTGATCTAATTGAAGATGTCCCTGCTTATTGCAGGGGGGTTGGACTAGGTGATATTTAAAGATCCCTTCCAATCCAAACTATTCTATGATTCTATGATAACAATAACCTCAGGAAATCATGTCCTCTCTCCACATCCATCCTGTAATTGTCCCCTAGCCGGAGAGGAGCACGACCCCAGTGCAGCGTATTACTCCTGCATGGTGCAGGGTAAAGGGACACACTCTGCACAGCTCAGTGCACATTAAACCAGATGAAGCACTGGGCTCACAAAATAACACTGGTCCTCTTAATTTGGTCCATTCAGAGCTGTGCACGYTTGGGTCCGCTTCTTGTCTGGGGCAGCAATTTTTCCCTGATTTGGGTTGTTTGCAGCATAGAATCATAGAATCATTAAGGTTGGAAAAGACCTCTAAGATCATCAAGTCCAACAGTCAACCCAACACCASCATGCCCACTAAAACATGTCCCRAAGTGCCACATCTACACTTTTTATGAACGCCTCCYAGTGATGGTGACTCCACCACTTCCCTGGGCAGCCTGTTCCAATGCTTGACAACYCTTTTGGTGAAGAAATTTTTCTTAATGTCCCATCTAAACCTACCCTGGCGCAACTTGAAGCCATTTCCTCTCATCCTGTCACTAGTTACTTAGGAGAAGAGACCAACACCCACCTCTCTACAGCCTCCTTTCAGGTAGTTGTAGAGACCGATAAGGTCTCCCCTCAGCCTCCTTTTCTCCAGGCTAAACAACCCCAGTTCCCTCAGCTGCTCCTCATCAGACTTGTTCTCCAGATCCTTCACCAGTTTTGTTGCCCTTTTCTGGACACACTCCAGCACCTCAATGTCCTTCTTGTAGTGGACAAGTCAACAAGCATGTTGACTTRTAAATGGAAGATGTGATTCTCAGCTGCAGTGATGGAGCAGTGTGCACTCCTCTGTCAGCATACCAGCAAATAAATGAACACGTACTGTCTCTCCCTTTCAGGATATCTCCGAATCAGCCCATAGGCTCTTGCCGCCCTGTATGATTATGGTTTGTGCACATAATATGCTCTTTGCCACTAATAATTGGGTCTAAAAGGAGGAGTTACTGCACCAGCTTAGTGGCATTGCTTCTTCTGTAGCTATATTTTTCTTGTCCTTACCAGTTCGTTCCCCTCCAGAAGCCTGACAGCCTGAGAAGGTGTTTGAGTTTGAAAATCTCAGTTGTGCAAAATGCAGTTTAACAAACTGTGAAACTCCCAACAGTGCAGAAACAATATTAACTGTAGATGATGATTAGAGCTATTGGAGCCCGATTGTTAATTGGATTGTTACAAATGAAACACATGGACCATTAAAAGGACATCAAACATGGTGGCTTGCAGTAGGGACAGCAGGCTTTGGCAAAGACAAATTGTTCATTAAGACCATATGATGACTATAAGTAGCGGTCGTTAACACCAAATTTCACTCTAATGGGATGCTCTTTGGTGCCTGGCTAATTTCCCTTCTCATCTTCTTGTGCTGCTTTAATTGGTTTTTTCTTTTTTTGTGTTTTCTTTGGATTTGTCACTCTTGCCCTGACAGTCTCCTGACAGGTTCTCTGTTTGCCTATTTGTTTGGGCAGCCATTTCTTAACTAAGTCACTGGCATACACCAGGAGTCACATCAGTCCTTTTTAGCCTCTTGGGAACACTCCAGTGCACTCTTTATTGTCCTGCTTGTTTCTCCTTTCTGTTCCACTACGTCAGTCCTAGGCTACCTGCACAGTCACAATGCCAGACCTAGAAATACCTGTTGTTCTGCATCTAAACGGCTTCTTTTTTCACTTGCCCTGCCCTGATCAGAAGCAATTCCACCAAAATATCASCATAAGCAAAATCAAGAGCAAGGCCTCAGTGAAAAGATCTTCCACATATGCCAAGGTAGTATGTTAGTGCTCTAGGACAGAGTTGGTTCTGGGGAAACTTTTCAGCTTGCATTTCTTAGGGGKTTTTGACTAATTTCAGGATGGACCTTTATTTTTCTACTATTTAATTCCTGGAGGAGTTCTGCACTAAGCAGCATTTAGCACTAGGCAGCTAGTGGCAGCTTCTGAGCTGAGCACTGGGTGCACTCCGCAGTGTGCCCTGAGGTCCTGCCTCCCTATTTCCCACATCAGTGCTCTAGCTCCAGTGCTGGGTCTCATCTGCAGGTCCTCAGGGAGGCTTTTTTCCTTCAAAAACGGGTGCATGTTGCAAACTCAGGCCTTGTCCCAAGACCCTACACTCAGTTTGGGAYATAGCTATGACACGCACCCTTGCTTAGGGTCTTGGAAACCCCCAGAGTTTACTGACCATGTATTGAGGGCAGCAGCAAGTGACTGCATTACCCCTTCTTCAGACCAACTCATATAGCCTTGCCCGGTCATGCAGCTCAGTGCAATACTAGATTTAGCACATTCCATTATTCAGAGCCTCCTGGTACACGGTTTTACTGCTGCTGAGAGGGTATGTGGATGGGTCCAAGTCTCCAAAACCCCAAGCTCAAAGCATCAAAGATACAGTTCCTCTCTGTGTATATTTGAGCAGTTGTTTATACATTATGTAGCAATGGGAAAAATCACCCCRATTGTTCTCATCAAGCATCTGTTGTGCCTATTTTTATTGCTTAATTATCTTATCCATACTCCTAGCACACAAACTAGCTCCAGTTYTTAGCAACACCAAGTATTTCATTCATGCTATGTATCTTTAAATGCTGTATTTGAACATTTTCCCAGTCCGCTCATCCTCCTCCATACAAATACCATGTGTCTTGTGCAGACCTTCATTARTCCTCTGATGGACGACAGGCAGCCTGCTCATTAGTCCTGTATTTAATTGGTTATCAGTCACACTCTCAAGCTTTCCATCCATTGAGTTGCACAGCTACTTTTATTGAACTTCACCTTTTTTCAGGCCTTTCCAGCATTTCTTTAGCCCTTGCTTGGACAGAGGAAGCCTCAGAAGATTTCTAAGGGCATGGTGCTGGTCAAGAAAAGAGTGAAGAGGGGAGGCATGCTCTATTCCAACTTTGTCCCAAATAGGTGAGGGACTTCTGGGGCTCAYGGTAATGTCCTTTTAGCTTGATTCACCCTTCTTTAGTAGCTTATGTTGTATTTTTATACCCAGTGGGATCTGCCTGTATGCAGCCCTGCCTGTATGCAATCATGTGCAGACCCAATGCAGGTAGTTTTGTGAAATGGCCAAATGCTTATGTGCTTGTGCAATCCATGAGAAGCAAAATAACCAGGTACTGCTCTGGGGGAAGGGGCTGTCAGTTTGGCATGCAGCTTTGCTTGAAAAATTAGACCGAATAAATTCATACAGATGCTCTGTCAATCARCTGCTAGAGCTGTGTAGTTTTGAGGAGTTTGAGAGTCATTGGTATCCTTCAGAGACAAGCCTACAGCAGGCACATGGTGTGATAACAGCATTGATCTCCACACAGACCTTGATTTTGTTGCTGATATTGTGAGAAGAAGTATTTTCCCATGAGGAAACCCTCTGACATAAAGATTTCCCAGGCTGAGCAGGGCCAACTGCAGACAGGTGACAATATTTGTAACATGGTTGCCTGCRCTCTATATGGATAGAAATGTCTTTGATAACAGACTTACTTTCAGTAAAGACTAAATGATGCTTCTCTCCTGTTGGTAAGATTAATACATCATATGTATTCTAAAAACTGTCTCTCAAGCTGTCTGGCTTGAATTTTGGGTAATGAAAATGATATTTTTTCCTCCTTCCTGCTTACAGTATTCTTTGGTTGTTGAAGAAGTAGCTTTTCACAGGAGAGATCAAACTTTGCAATGCTTTAATCCTTGTAAACTCAGAAATCTGATGTTTATAATTACTTCCAATTATTTCTTATAGCAAGCCTTTCTAACTCTAAGAAGTAATTGATGTCATTGTGTTTGCTCCTTGTTAGGCTAATGATATCCTGCAAAGTGTCTTGAGCAAAATTAATTACTCCATCTTTTATTGATCCGTTTGGTTCATGCAATTGATTTACCTTTTATTGCTGACTGGTTGATGATATTCACAATACAAGTTGATAGATAAATCCTTTTCTTGTGCAAAGTATCACAAAAGAAATTGCCCATCAAAATATTTTTCTTTGCAGTAGGTGTTTAACTGATACAGAAAGAAGATCTGTCACAATGAATAAAAAGCAAAGGTAATTTTTGCAACAGGGAGAGAGAATTCCTGAGAATTGAATCTGCTTTCTTTGGTCACGGGTAGACTATTCCCTATGGAAAATACCCTTCTCCCTAAAATACCCTTCTTTTGTAAATTTAACTAATCATCAAGTTCAGTAAACCATTGTGAAGAATGAATGATGGACAATGAATGCAGAATGATAGAGGATGTGAAGCTTTTCACTTTTCTGTGAAATTACCTTGTTTGATGCCAGTTCTTGAGGATATCCAAATTCATAGCTCACTGCAAATTACATTACTGTTGAAAGACACAACTGGAAGGTGAAGGCCTTTGACTGCTCTGTTGYCCTTAGTCAGTCTTTTCCAAGTTATCTGCATGAAGTAAATGGGGTGAGGACTGAGTCCATCACCCAGGGTGTGTAAAGGCAGTTCTTGTTTGACCTAAATATGGCATGTGCCAGAGTGTGATGCTATCAGTCTGCTACCTATCGTAGCACTATACTCCTTTGTAGTGCATCATAAATAAAAGAGGGTTTGGAGTCTAGTCCAATGGTATTTAGCTCCAGTTATGCTTGTCTTGCAGCATCTTGAAGGAAAGAGTGGATGCCAGGCCGACACAGACATACCTTGGTGGCTTTCAGCCAGTACGCCACTGAGTAGTAGGAATTACGTATATGAGGCATGGTCCATAYCCATGAATTGCCTTCTAAAAGATAYGTGAATTGTGGCAAAGAGTGAGTTTTCCTATGCTGCACATCCATCTGTGTATGTGAAATTTCTAAATCGATCCTTACCCCCATTGAAAGGTGTCAAGGGATCTACCAACGTGGAGAAGCAAGGCAGAGCTACTTTAAGAAGTTGGAGAASCACTTGCTCTTTCCTTTTCCCCTCTACTCGTTGTCAGGATCATCTTTTAACTGCAGAAGATATCAAAGGCATACAGATACGTACAAAGTTTTTCCGAAAGTAAAAGCCTGAAAAAAAAAAGCAAAGCCTGGAGTATCATTGTGCAACATGGTTTCCGTTGTGAAATGTGCCTGGATCCACTGTCCTGTGCCAGTCCTGGGCCACTCCTGTGCTGGGGGACYGAAAGGGTTTGGAGACTATTGGCATGTGAGCATTTTAACTCACTGATCCCAAGTAGCAGGCTTGGATAAGATGTTGGTAATTTCTACCACCTCTAAACAAGAACAAATGGTATTTGTGCTCAGTACTCAAATCGTTGGCATTTTTCCCTTCCATACAGAATCATAGGGAGCTAGAATTCAGGTGCTRAAGTATTAGGTACCATTTACATGTGATTTTAAGGGAGCTTTTGGAAATAAAGAGGGGGTTATGCTGTCCATAAAAACATAGCTTGAGAATCAGGACCCCAAACCAACCTGCTCATGCTGAAGTTAATAGTGATTGCTGCCTTCTTTTTTTGCATGAGCAGGAGCAGGACATGAGAAAGCTGCTTCCACTGGAGTTACTGAAGGTAAGAAATGCTGAGATAATCAGAATTGGGCYCTTCGATTATTTTCTGCTGCTCTGTTCTGACCTTCTAACCTGCTGCTTCTTTTTGTCAGAAAATGCAGAACAATATTAATTTGTCTTACACAAACCACATGTTCTTATTAAACAGACTCCCGCACCTGGATCGTTGCTCCTTGAGAGCTCCTTTGCATATCCTGTTCTCTAATTGCCAGCCACACTGACCTTCAAGCGCTTTGTGCAAAATGCTGAAGAGTGACCAAGAGCAACGTTTTAATAACTTCATTTGTTAAAATATGGGCAAAGAGCTACTTTATTGTGTGGAGCAGCTGGTACTCATTCCAATAGGATTTACCGAAAAACCTTTTTGCTTCTGGCTTTAGGATGAGTCATAATTGATCCCAAGAGGATAGCTCAACTAATCTCTGAACAAAACATAATTATGATAAGTATTTTGGAAAATTTAATTATTCTGCCCCTGGGAACTTACAGCCTTTAGAAGAGATCAGCTTCTTACCAGATTTATTTGGACTAGTGATTTGTAAAGGGACAAATAATGTTTAACTCCCATCATAAAACAACTTCAATTTTGGTCTCATTAAAAAAATTAATTAAGGAACATATTGTTTACTCCAAATGACATTGGTGTGTGGACCAAGACCCAGGTCCTCAAAGGCACACTATTGTCCAGATAGGAATTAGACATCTAACACTCATTGATTTGGATGGAATTACTTACTGAACTACCTTTGTGCATCTGAGACTAAATCCTAGCGGGGACCTGGGTTTTCAAGAGACACTCACAAGCACCAGCTGGCATATGTGATGCTGTGTAAAGGCTGATGTTACACAGCAGTGAGCAAGATACTGAGAGGGGGACTCTGACAGAGTTGTCTGTGACTGATATACGTGGGAGACTAGTTATTTGGGCAGCAGAGGCAGAAAGCAGAGCAATRTCAAGGCAGTCAGACAGAGAAGGGTAATGGTTTCACACACGGGGAGCAAAGATCGTATCTTAACTTTTTTAAGTATTAGAAGAAATTTGCCATAATTCACTATTGCTCAAGCATATTCACAAACATCCTCTGAATGGCATCTATATTTTGTGGGTTCAGACATCCTCTAGAGCATYTGACAAAAATATATTGAGGCAAAGATCAGAGCTAGAGAGCTTACATGTTAGAGTAAGAGTAAATCTTGCTCAGTCAGGTGACGTTTGGATTTTGGTTTCCAGAACTACTGCTGGAGGTGTGATTCCACAAAAAAGAATTAATTCTTCCAGTGAATGGTGACTGGAACAATATATTCCTGGTTGGTTTTAAGAGGGAGCTCTCAGTGGTAAACTGGTTTCTGCTCCTAAGCTCCAGGAGAGAGAGTGTAGAAATATTTTCAGGAAAAAAAATGTTTACAAGGTACAAGAAAAACCTTTAAAATGAAAAAAACCCAACCAACTAAGCCACAAAACAAAACAAAACAAAACAACAACAAGGAGAAAACAAAGATATTTTCTACTGATTTCAAATAAGCATTCAGTCTTTCTGTCTGTGGTAAAATAGTCAAAATAATTGAAAGAATCTATCTCAGTGTCCCATGAAAATAATGTCTCCTTTAGTCAAACAGTGTAAATATATTTTTGTTGGTAGGAAAAAATATATTATAACTCTAGACTATTTTCTCAATTTCCTGAGATAGCCTTAATAGGGGACCCTGAAGCTAAACAAGTGCTCACACTTATCAAATTCATTTTCGCTACATACCTGACATAGAAATGCTTAAGAATGGAAACAGGTTCGTGGGCATAAGTTCATCCAGTCTACTGTAAAGTATGGATTTAAATGTTGTATCAACAATTTCCATCATACAAAAAATCAGGGGCTTATATCAAGTGATAATGTTGACACCAAAAACGCTGTGGAGTCGGGCTCTGATCCACCGTGGTGTGCGTGAACCATCAGCTGTCACCTGTTGATGTTCTGATATAGGGAGTGCTGAAAGGAGGGATGTGTTTCTGCTGTACGCCGATGTCARATCCAGTTAGGAGCTGCAGATGTTGGAAGGGACAATCTGAAGCCAGTTGTGGGAATCTAGTTCCTCTCTTTCATGGACACARACTGCACTGGTGCTGCTAGAGATAAACTTTGTCATCATCTGGAGGGTGGAGATGGAAACATCCTTCAGAGAAACAGGCAGCACTTCTGAATCCATAAAAGAAGGAGCCAAGCCTAATGGATTCAGTTACTTGGCCCCAGGTTTGGGGAAAGCAGCAACTGTCTGCAGGGGAAAGGCCCTGCAATATCTATAAGCTGMGGTGCTTATTGTGGAGCAGGTGTCCCAAGGGGTTTTGCACTGTGAATGCCACTGCTCAGAGCATTTTAAAGATGGTTAGTTAGCTTAGTAAGATGTGTATGTATAATCGTGTATGCATGATTTTTCTTTGGTATGACTATGCTTTACTGGGGAGGGCTATAACTTGTGCTGTGTTGTGGAAAATATTCACATTATTAGCACTCTGGAGGGCTGGAGAAAGTGGATCGTAAAATAGAAATGTATTGGTTGGTGTTTCAAAGACCTTTCAGTGAATTTATTTGTCTTGCAAGTAAAAGATTCATTTATTCATTTTTGCCAAATATCGAGTCCAAATTCAGACTCAAATCTGGAAGTCAAGCTGGAGACCCCTTCCTATTCATCATCACTAGTAACAGAAGTTCTTTGGGTCACGCTGCCCCTGTGCAAATCCATTAACCTTCAGCTGGACTGTAGGATTTCTGTAGCTGGGCTCAGTGCATAATTTGCAGACAATGGAGTTATAGAACTGAAAATGTAGTGTATATACATGTCTGTGACTTCTGCTTTTGATCTGCAAGATGATCTTTATTGGTGAGCCACATTTTCCCTTATGTTTTTTTCTTCTTCATCTTCATCGTTTATGAGGATTTCAAACAGCTTGCTTTCTTTCTCCATCTTTTCTAGGGCTTTTTATTGACACTAATGTGCGGCTGTTGTTTAAATGAATAATTGAGTGGATTCGGGTTTAAATATTGATTAATTGTTAAGGAGTCTGAATTCAAAGTGGGTGGATGTACAAAGGACTGGCACGTTTGAGGAGGGAAATGCCAGGAAGRAAAAGGTCATATTTATTGGCTGATTTTGTCATAAATTACTACACAGCTTTAAAAAATAATGCCCTAAGATTTTCAGCTCCAGATCTGATCCTGCTGTAAAAAGAGAGTATTATTTTCCCCATTACACTGCTACAAAGAAAGAATTATGTGACATGCCCATGTCTACTTGCAGAGAGGCAAAGAGAATCCAGCYACCACATCCAGATGTTCTTGTCACACCATCATGTTGCCTGATTGTACTTGAAGGCTGGTTGGTGTTTGAAATCCAAATCCATTTCCCAGACTACACATTCCTCAACAGTTCCCCCAAATGCTCAGACTGTGAATGATTCCTACTATACATCTATATATGGAAGCTTGGAGTCTTTGAATTTAGGGTGCAGCTATGTGGTCCTAATGGCAAATCCTTAGTTGAAACAAACAGTCTGTGTGCTACTGAAATCATGCAAGTCACAGTGGTTTGGAATAATATTGGAATAAATTTGCTTAGCAAAAACAGTTAATGAAAGACAGAAATATCCTGTAGGATGTTGGAGTGCAATGGATCACCAATTTTAGGAAGCACAAAAATCTATCAATCGCAGATCTCTTGCATTACCATTTCTTGCAACAGGCGATGACACCTGCATGGCAAGGGCAGTTACACTACAGAAATCAGTGGAGYTGGTTTAGATTTACTATGGCAAAAGTAGGATCAGAATTTGGTTTCCTCTTTTTATATCTTAGATCTGTGTCAGTTCATGTGTTTGTTAGGTCTCTGCCTAGGTGGAGATTGACCAGGAAGAGCTAGGTTTAATAAACAGACAAAACCAATTCTATCAGTACACAGGGGGGGAAAAAAAAAGCAACTCTTCTACTTGCTGACCCATACAAAAAAGTCCATTTTTCTTTCTGAACAAAACCAAGGAAGTGATTTTCATTCTGGAGGAAACTGCAGAAAYGACATGAAAAGTGTTTCTTCCAAGGATTTTTCTCCAAGGCAGATGCACCTTGCATCCCAATGATGACAGAGGGCTGGTGTTRTGTACAGTCGCTGTGCTCCGGAGGGGGATGCAGTGTATTAGTCCTGAATTACAAATGAACAAGCTATGTCCTCCTGTTACATTCAGATCAGGGTGACCAGTCTGTCCATCAGTCTCAGCAACTGGTGCTGCTGCCCATCATTATGATATGTTAGCACTCACCATGCAAAATTCACTGGCAATAGCAGTTTCTGACTCTGTTCCATTATCATTCATTTCACTATCAGGCTGCAAACCCCATGTGGCTAAGACACTTATAGAGAGAATTAAAGGAGCCCTTTCTGTGTGAAATAACTAGTAAATCTCTGTTGTAGTTGTCTGTTTTGGTGTATCTGATATGCAAGCCTGGACATAGTGTTTCTGGTCACATCAATTTATCAATACAAGAAGTGGGGTCACTATCAGAAGCTCCAAACTTTTCTGTGCCTGTACATGGAAAGTCAAAACAAGSAGGGGACTCTGGCTTTGGCTCTTTTTGTTACATATTTTTGTTGAAAGTGGTGATCTGAGGCAAGCATGAATTTTAAGGGGAAAAGTAAAATTGCAGAGACCAGTGCTCTAGAGATTTCTGCTTCTCAGCATTGAGTAATACATTTCCACAGCCAGCGCATTGGYTTCTGAGAAGGGGGAACAAATACATCTGTAAGGATTCATTTTTCTCCCAGACAGCAGTGTTTGCTGCTTTGTGGGCAGGTTTGTAACCCTGCACAACAACAGTCTTTATTACTTACTTGGCTACTCCATGAGTGGTATCGCTGCATTCCTTGCTGTAGCTTGGCTTTTCGTGCTGTGAAAGATCTGCGCTGCCGGAGTGCGAAACAGCCAGCAGGCTGGAGGAGACGCAGCTCTGAGGAGGATGACCACGAGGAGATATTTGGTCTTTTCAACAACCAAACAGAAGACCTTTGTGTTTGTACTTTCAGATGGTGATCCCATGTCTTGTGATCTGATAAATCAATATCTCCAGAAACAGTCTGGCCAGGCCTGGATATCAAACATGCCCAAACAGTAAACTACTTCAGAGCTGTGCTGCATACCAGGGGGGAGTGGAGAKGTCATTTATCTACATCTATACATTCAAACAGAGCTGCCCTGTAGCACTGTTGAAGCTCTTAGCACAAATAAACTCTCTACTACCCAGCTGAGAACTAAAAAGCTGGAGTGAACCTTGCCTGGTTTTAAAAGAAGCAGAATTAGACTAGCACTAAGTGCTTCCTAAAACTTTAGCTTCCCTTGAGCCTTTTTGACAATTCAGATCCTTTCTTTGATGTGTTCCCTGCAGAAATGCCTATATCCAGTATTAGTTTGAAGAAACAGCAGTTTTGCTCTCATGAATTAAAGAAACACCAAAATGCAGGCTTGGACCTTTGCAAACAGCCAATGCAAGATGCCAGAAGAGTGTAAGAACGTAAGAAAGGCCTTACCAGTTGAGATAAAAAGTCCATTAATATCAGCAGTGCATCCCGTTGCTGCTCACCAAGCCTCTGTGCTTACCTCCTGCAAAACCCTGAAGTGGAAGGACTGGCTCTGAAAAACCCGTGTCATGGCTGTATCAAGACCACTGGGTTTGAGGGGTCCAGCCAGTTGTGTTGTGTTTTCCAGCCCTTTGCTGCCATATGGACAGCAGTCACCAGCGCTGGTGTGATGGCTACAACCGCAGCAGTCTCTGGACTGACTACCCAACCAATGCTTAAATATGAGGGGAGTCAAATCTGAAACAAATCACACTGAACCTAAGATTGCCATTTGTTTTCCTTATTATGGCTTTTACTAACTTGGCTAGTGCAGCTATCAAGCTTCCAGGCTGTTAGTGATCCAGGTCCCTCTGCTATCCTTTTATTTTCCACCCTCTACATCCCTCGGTTCCCAAGGGAGCTTTAAGTGAAAGGTTAAATGTTGCCATTGGTAATTCAGCTATTTCATCGCTGGGCTCCCTTAGGAGCAGTGGATGCCCTGGTCAGTTGCTAGTGTTCACTTTGCCTATTTGTCYCATCACCTCTTCTGTCACTATTTCAGTCTCAGACATACCTACAGGCTACCAAAGGGTATACAAGACTCTTCCCAGTTTCTTCTATAGTACAGTATACAGATATATACATATACAGAAACACCAGTACAAAGAATTTATTAGCTGCCTGGCAATGGCCTTGTCTTTCCTGAGTGCTCCTTGTCTACTGGGATCATCAGCTGGCTCTACAGATTCTCTGGGTAGGCCTTTTGCTCCTGATGTAATGGAAGAAGAAATTACTGTTTGTTTTAATCCTCTAGTAGATTGCTTCTGAAACTGTTTTTTCATCTGCCTGATTTTGCTTTGTGTTTACAAAAAGAATTTATGATACTTCACTATTATTTTTATTATTATTATTTGGTTTGGCTACAGTTTCAGTCTGTTAAATGATGCCTTCTTAGTTCTAATAACCCCCTTTTCTTTGCTATGTTGTCACACTGGTTTCCTTTTATCCTTTTTCAAGACTTTCTTAATGGGTGGGATTCACTGGTGCTGTGCTTCCAGTTTTGCATCCTTCAATAGTCTCCATACTGCCTAAAAGGTTTTAATTCCCTTAGCTGCCTGTGTCAACTTTTTAACAAGCTTCCTCATTTTTACTGAAGCTGCCTATTKGAGGTTAGCTCTACAGTACTGGATTTTTGTTGCTCTTGTAAGGATATTGAATCTAAGTGCATTTTAGTCACTGTTAAAATGTAGGGCTTCCACTGTGCAAGTTTGAATCGGATCCAGTGCATTGCTCAGTATCAAGGCAAAGGTTGCTTTTCATCTCACCATCTGCTCCAATGAACTGTTGCAGGTAACTGAAATCCCTGATACATTAAAAATATAAATTCTGTTTCACTGAGGTCACCGCAGTCACCATTTTAGAGGATCCACTCAGGGAAGGTGCAGGCATATGAAATTCAAACCCATGCTCCTCAGATTATGCATTTACAGCCAACCTTCATCAGTGGGGTGGAGAATAACTTGAGGGATGGGAGCTATTCTTGAATTTTGGAGCATAATTTCCCCTTCCATGCATCTCAGTTCATCAGCAGCCAGTACTTAGTATTTGCTGGGAGGGATAACGCTGCTCCCGAATTAGAAAAATCAYAGAATCATAGAATCATTAAGGTTGGAAAAGACCTCTAAGATCTTCAAGTCCAACCGTCAACCCAACACCASCATGCCCACTAAAACATGTCCCGAAGTGCCACATCCACATGTTTTTTGAACGCCTCCAGTGATGGTGACTCCATCACTTCCCTGGGCAGCCTGTTCCAATGCCTGACTACCCTTTCAGTGAAGAAATTTTTACTAATGTCCCATCTAAACCTCCCCTGGCGCAACTTGAAGCCATTTCTTCTTGTCCTATCGCTAGTTACTTGGGAGAAGAGACCAACACCCACCTCACTGCAACCTCTTTTCAGGTAGCTGTAGAGAGCGATAAGGTCTCCCCTCAGCCTCCTCTTCTCCAGGCTAAACAACCCCAGCTCCCTCAGCTGCTCCTCAYMASACHTGTKCTSCAGACCCTTCACCAGCYTCGTTGCCCTTCTCTGGACACGCTCCAGCACCTCAATGTCCTTCTTGTAGTCAGGGGCCCAAAACTGAACACAGGATTCGAGGTGCGGCCTCACCAGTGCCGAGTACAGGGGCACGATCACCTCC
>JASVER010000021.1:5100851-5299413 GCA_030449065.1 Oceanodroma leucorhoa | reverse complement strand
AACCTCATACAATTGGCCTCGGCCCATCGATCCAGCCTGTCCAGATCCCTCTGCAGAGCCTTCCTACCCTCAGGCAGATCAACACTGCCGCCCAATTTGGTGTCATCGGCAAACTTACTGAGGGGAGCACTCAATCCCCTCATCCAGATCATTGATAAAGACGTTAAACAAGACGGGTCCCAAAACTGAGCCCTGAGGAACACCGCTTGTGACCGGCCATCAACTGGATTTAACTCCATTCACTACAACTGTCTGGGCTTGGCTGTCCAGACAGCTTTTTGCCCAGCAAAGAGTAGACCCGTCCAAGCCATGAGCCACCAGCTTCTCTAGGAGAATGATGTGGGAGACAATGTCAAAGGCTTTACTAAAGTCCAGGTAGATCACATCCACAGCCTTCCCCTCATCCACTAGGCACGTCACCTGGTCATAGAAGGAGATCAGGTTGGTCAAGCAGGACCTGCCTTTCATGAACCCGTGCTGGCTGGGCCCGATCCCCTGGTTGTCCTGCACCTGCCTTGTGAGCGCCCTCAAGATGAACCGCTCCATAATCTTCCCCAGTACCGAGGTCAGGCTGACAGGCCTGTAGTTCCCCGGATCCTCCCTCCGACCCTTCTTGTAGATGGGTGTCACACTGGCAAGCCTCCAGTCATCCGGGACCTCCTCCGTTAACCAGGACCGGTGATAAATGATGGAGAGCGGCTTGGCAAGCTCCTCCGCCAGCTCCCTCAGTACTCTCGGGTGGATCCCATCTCGCCTCATAGACTTGTGAGTGTCCAGGTGGTGTAGCAGGTCGTTAACCTCTTCCTCTTGGATTATGGGGGGGTGTATTCTGCTCTCTGTCCCTATCTTCCAGCTCAGGGGGCTGAATACCCTGAGGATAACCTATCACCCCCATTGGGCTACTTGCCAGTCCTGTACAGACAACCTGTACCCACAGGGTGGGTGCAAGGCAGGAGAGGAGGAGATCTTAACAGTGACATAAAAGGAAAATCCCCTCCATCTTCAGGCCAACCACAGCCTTTGGGGGTGTGTTTGTACCATATGGCACCGTACAGCTCTGAGAAACAAACCTGACAGAGCAGGCTTTGCACAGACACCCTAACGTGTTTCTTGCTGTTACTTCACACTTCTTAGATACAGCCCTGGGAAATCTTCAGCATATGCCAGCATAACCCAAATACGTATTCTACTTTGTCTTTTTTTTTTTTTTTCTGGGGTCAGTAGTAATAGAAAGAAGCTTTAGAGTGAGGAACTAACTGACATCAAATGTACCTTATTCTGCACTGAGATAAGATGATATTCTAATTTCATTTACAAATGTCTCTTCCCTATTCTGTATGCATTGATGTCTGTGATAAGTTTTCAAGAGCTTTTAGGAGGAGCAGGATTACGGGACAGGGCTGGAGTAGTTTTTGCAGGAGAGAAAACCATGTTTCTAAATCATGAATGCAGGRAGTGAATCATCACAGACAGTGGCTCTTACCCTGTGCTGTTAAACACTGCTACAAAACTGGCTCCAGACACAGCTGAGGTGAAAGTAGACTGATGCCTGCTGAACCTCTGGCATTTTTATTCTTGCACTGTGAATATCTTTACATGAGATGAAACTTATCAAGGACTAGAGACATGGCTATGCCATTCTGGAAAAATCCATAGCAAGAGGAAGATATGCAGATAAGTGTTGCTAACCGAGGGAAAACATTATTCTTCTCCTGAAAAATATTACTTTGTTTGAAAAAAAAGAAAAAAAATCCAAGCCCCAAGAGCAACAACAAAAATGATGCATCGCGAGTATTTACCTCTCTCTCTTACTGTGATTGGGCAAAGACAAGTCCCATCACTGAGTCGCACTCATGCTGTTTTTGGATACAGTTTGACAATGGTGTCACACTATTGGCAAGAGCTCAAGTGAACAGAAACCCATGAAGATACCTAATGATACATTATAATTTCTGAATTTGTTTGTCTAGTGGCTTGTGTATTCTTAATTATTTATCCTGCTGACCCGCTCTCAGCACTGACAGCCCCTGTTATAAGCTTGGCCACTCAATGGAGCATAAGGGAGTGCAGAGATCTGTGAAACACAAGTAAAATACACATTGGAATCTCCACTCTATTACCCTGGGCTGTCAGATGACAAGTATTTAATCAGTCATAGATCAGTAAAGCACATATCCCACCTGCCAAGGTCTTTATCTGGAAACAAAGCCTTGAGAAGTAAGACCATTGCAATGCAACTCTTGTTAAGAGTGCGTAGGACTGGGACAACATGGCTGTTGTTGGCAGTCTTATTTGCAGCCTCTTGTAATTTCATTAGGATTTGATTGTTTCTCCTAGACGTTTTTATGAGGCTTTTTTTGGTTGCCATAGATTGTTAGAGAAGATGACACTGTTCCGTCAGGTCTTAGAACAAGTGCTCTTATGAACTCTGGATGCTATGTACACTATTGGGAGCTTTTCCCTTTTACAGTGAATTGCAAAGCTGAAATGAGAAAAACAAGTTTGCATCCTTTATTGCTTCTTTATGATGCATAAAGGCAGTTTCAGTGTCTATTCTGCCTCTTTCAACAGAAATATCAATCTCTGAATACCTGGTTTTGCTCACGAGCTTTGAGSAGAATAGATTCAACAGGACACAAATATCACAATGGACAGAAGCAGAACCTGCTATTTATTCCTCATTCAGCCCCTGCACTGCTGTGTGACTCCCTAACTCTRCTTTCTCTGTGTTGGGGTCTACCTCGTTGCCAAGATTGATTTCACCTAACTTTAGGTGTCACYCTTTTAAATCAAGGGAGAGAAACAGGTGTGTTTAGGGAGTGACTCATCTGACCTATCTTAGATGTCATCTTCAGSTTGAGAAGCAGCACACCATTGATCCAGACATGGTTCACCTTGTCATAAAGAAGATGGCCAGAATAGGTCAGATGAATCAAACTTATGAAGAAAAATCACTGACAGGAGAACTTGGTGCCTCCTTAGCCTTATTTGCACACAAACAATTCAACTACACAACAGAGAGTCACCAAGGCCACAGAGGCCTTCATCTGTTTCCTGTGATCATACTGAGCACCACTATCTGATTCCCAGGGCATAGTTCTGCTTTATTTATGAGTCTAGTTATTTTAAGGCAGAAAAACATCAGAGCTTCTTCTGAAGAAATCCTCCAGCTTTTCATCCAAGAGTAAGAAGCTGCTTGTAGGCAAATAAAAAATCAGCTTGGGAGATGGGGTATGACAGTACCTTCCAACTATATTGAAGCATAAGAAAAGCAATTCCAGATGTCATGTGGATGAAGCTGGCTGACGGCACAAGACATGGTGAACTTGAGCCCTCGCCTGAGCGGAGATAGCGAAGACGCTCTAGAAATAGATGGTGGGTCTCACATATAACTTGTGTTTCAGTCTGCTTCGATTTCTACAAAATAAACCCCGGGCTAAAAAGATAAAAGCATACTTGCTTATTCTTGGTAGATAACAGGAAAAAAAAAACCTGTTCTGATTAAAGGACTTGAAGGGACATAGTGACAGGCATGTAAAAGATTGACCTAACACTCGATCAAACACTTCTAATACGTTAGAAGGCTTATTCTTGCTGAACACTGGTGCTGATATGCCCTTGGGACACATCACAAGGACCAGACTTGAATATAAATGTGTGCTGGAAAGGTTGTACTCTGAACAGGGGAAACCTGTGCATCGTGATGGCTTCTCATACAGATCAGAGCAGAGCAGCTGCTGGTGGCAACCTGTTGTAGATAACGTTAATATACTCCCACATCACAATATTATCCATACCTACACCTCCACCAGTATTTTATACTCCCACACGTCTGACACACAGATAGGGAAGAAGGACAGGGAAGTGAATGGAAGGTTGTATGTCATCTTTGTTGGGTATCAAGTGGATGTCCAGTGTGTAGTGGCCACTTAGGCTCCCAGTGGGTATCTTCTAAGGAGCATTCATTCCACCCACAGATATATCTTGTCTGAATATGAAGGAAGCCTTGAAACTTGTTTAAATTAGACAGGTAGAGTGGGATCAATCTGAGTACTTGAGTTCTTCCTCCCAGAGATAGGAATCATTTTATCTTACTTTATCTCCTTTTTCAATCAATTAACACAAAGAAGCAATTTAGAAGATGATGTATGCAATTACTTAGACATCTGCTTTAGGGTGACATAAATCATAATGCAGATTCCCTTGACTGGGCATGAAGACAAAGGTTGAGTGATGTCTAAGTGAACGTGAGCCAGTCTTTACTGAATCTTTTCTGCCCCAACTCTCCTTTTCTTTTCTTCCTGCTCTGAATGTGTTTCTTCTTGCCATTTCAGGGGCAGTAGTTAATGCAGTACTGAGCAGTGTCAGTCTAGCAACACAAGCAGCAAACCCAGCAGTACTAAGGCATCACCTTCTAGCAAAAAATTAGCAGGCAAGTCTGAGGAACGGGACTGCGTGAAAGATACTTATCATACTGCATTTTGGAGGCAGCACTGGAGCATGGAAAACTAAAATAAATGTACTTCAGATTTTAGCTTTGGGTTGAAAAGTCAACATATGTAGCTGCCTGGAACCAGTGGCTTCAGTTTGCTGTGTTCACCTCTGGAAAATTGTTGCTCATCCAACTGTGAATATCTGTCAGAGAGCCATACACCCCCATGGGCACCTCAGGAATAGGCAGTTTCAGTGGATACTACTATATCATCAACATATACATGCCAAGCAGAAGTGTGCTGACGAGACCTGTTCCTGAATGATGGCAAGTAAATTAGAAATAATATCCTAGGCCAAAAGATTGCATCTCTGGAGCTTTTTGTGGTGTAGTTAAATGGACAGAAGGTGAAAGTGAATGACCTTCAGATGCAAGGAAATTGAGGGAGGTATCTGGGTTTAATGAGATAACTCCTGAGACAGAAAGGCAGGACTCCGAAGGGATCCGGAGGACTCCGTGGGGATTCAGATAGCAGGTAGTACTACCAGGCACCACCGAGGTGAGATCTATGTTGTCGGAAGGAGATTATATTGGCTTTTGCAGCCAGTGCTTGAGAAGGGTGTCTCTGGACAAGGGTGAAGCACCTGATGAGACAGCAAATACATCAAGTTGAAGATGATAGGGCTAAAAATCCACTTGCAGCATGAACCCTGACGGACTGCAGCAACTGAAAATGGACCTGGGAGCAGGGTGTTGATTCCAGGCACACAAATCCAGAGGTACCTGTGCCTGCCCCAGCGAGGACCACTTTTGTGCTTGCACAGAAAAAGAAGAGCACAACTGGGAGGTGACTGAGTCTCAGGCTGACCCAGCTATCTGGGTGGAGTACCCCATGGGGACTGATGGTCTTCACTTGGTTCAGTGGGGCATTTCCCTTTCTTCATGTGGACAAGGGGTTAGCTAAAGGCTTGTTCTAGCAGGGAAAAGTCTGGAAAAGCCAGAGTATAAACCCAAGACCTAGCACTTGGTTTCCCATACTGATAACATATTAGTATGTATTAGTTGACCCAGGCCAGCTAGTGTGTGGGGAGTGCCAGGGGCCACCAGGTTTTAAGGACAAGCCACCATGCTTTTGGGGTGAATAACAGAGTTTAGGTAGACTTAAGCCAGTTAGAGTCAGAGGACATTTTATTTACCAGTATATGCATAGTATTTAGATCAGATGTAAGAGAAAGAAATGCAGGGGAATTGCTAATGAGGCTAATTATCCTGTTGAGATGGTCTGCAAATACCAACAAAACATTTTTCTCTTCCAAATGTTTTGAATTAGCAAAATTCAGATGTTTTCATGGAGATCATGTATTTTGTTGAAGCTCCAGTAAAACAGTGATCACCATATACTTTTTTGACCCTTCTTGTGACCTTTATGCCCTGCCACAGACATGCACTTTCCTGGGGTGTCATTTTGTGACACAACCAGCCCGCTAAAATGAGTGGTGCCGCACTACCATTTCCCCGGCCCTGGCTGGCTGTTTTCATCCTCCTCCTTGCATTGCTGCTGCTGTTCATCATATCCTGCAAGGAAATGTTTCTTCTTCCACTTGCTTTCACTGTCATTTAAATACTACTTTTGTTATTTGCAAGCACATCGTCAGTCCTCTCTTACAAATAGTCTCCCCGTGGCAGTCTCAGACACGTTGTAAAGACCATCCTAAATTCTTGCTCAGACACATCTGTGTTTATTCTCACTGTTATGCTTCCAGTCTCACCCAGCAGAGGAATGGTGCTGGGGATAAAGCTTCTAAGTAGCACTGGATAGCTTTGGCACCTATATGCCAGGGAACAGCAAGAGCAGGACCATGCTGTGAGCAAAGGTGAGACGGTGGTGACAGCGGGACTGGCATGGGATGTGGATGGAGGGTCTAGAAAGTTCTTGTACCTCTTTCTCAAACTGTGCTGATTTCAAAGAAATCCAATGCAAGATTACAGGTGGCATCACATGGGACCTACCCTGGACACAGGCAGCCAGCCACCTAGGAGGGGAATGGGAGAAGAGGTTGCAGAGGAGGATTTCACAGAAAGATGGCTA
Source organism: Oceanodroma leucorhoa (assembly GCA_030449065.1). NCBI lineage: Eukaryota > Metazoa > Chordata > Aves > Procellariiformes > Oceanodroma > Oceanodroma leucorhoa. Next base: position 5,292,892 of record JASVER010000021.1, on the reverse strand, counting down.
CAGGCTGCGCAAGGGTGTTAGAACCCATCAGTGCACTCAGGCCATGACTCTCTGTGTTTGTCTCACAGACTTTCTGAGTATTTAAGCTCTTTTGGGTCATATTTACAAGAAATATCTAAGTGCATCAGGAGTCTAACTTACAGTCAGAAAGGTGACCAGGGGGTCCTTATGTCAAAGTTTTTGAAATTTTGCTTTTAATACTTCTATGGCTCTGCTTCTTCACTGGAGAAAAGGGGCAGTTATGCTTCCTTACTCCACGGATGTCTTGGTGGGTGGCTATATCAGGATTAATATGGCGAGCTATGGAGTCAGCAGTTTCCAGTATAACACAGCTTGCTTGCAGGAGGGTGTTTTGCAAGCAAAAAGGACATGTCTGTATATTTTAGAGTAGAGTTATGTTTTATAGCATTCTGCATGACATCTCCCCAAGGCCAGTGCTGATGTGTTGTATCTGTTAGAATCACTTGAACAGAACTGCTTTTGTTGTTCAAGAGAGGGGGGAATTTGCATTATTTTATACTTCAGTCAGAGTGAGGATCCCACTGTGAAGTTTTAGAGAGTTTCTTTGGGGGAAATGGATGGGGAGCTCAGCTATCACCGTGTTCCGGCTACAAATCTGACAGCAACTTCCGCATGAGAAACAGCTTTGAAGGAGTCTGTGTTCCTGTTTCTCCTCCTTTTCTACACTGAACTCTTTCGTAGTGAAATGATGTGCAAGGTCCTATAAATGGGATTTATTTTAAGCCTGTTGCAGCAGAAAAAGTGACTAATGTTACCCTATGATATTTGTAAATGTGAGGCGGACAGGGAGCTTTTCATGCATCATCCAGACCCACCCTTTTGCTATCAATGAGTCCAAAGTAGTTATTATTAATACCATTTGAGGCATGTGCAGCGATTAATTTACTCCAAAAACAGACCCTGTCTTGCCACTGGGATGGTATCCGAGAACAGATTGCAGTTTCCTACAGCATTTTCTCTTCAGTCTTAATAAATCTGGGATATGAAGGGTTTGGTTTTGGGCCCTGTTTTCTGAAACCTCAACTCACTCAATCATTTGAGACCATTTCTGTTTCTGCAGCTGAAGCTGCCCAGGGTCTGTCCCTGTTGCATCTGGTGGCTGTTGGAGAGCCACGGGGGTGATGCACTGCCCAGGGAGCCCCGCAGGACACAGCTTTCCTCCCAGGGCCCAGACCACAATTCCTGCCGCCACATCCCAGCTTGGACACTATGTCCCATTCCAGTGAAGCCCATGAATCGAGCTTCTCAGCCCTCGCTAGTACTGTTGACCGCACATTAGACACCTGATGCTTCTCCAGTCTCCATCACACCAGAGGTCCAGGGAAGCACAACTGATCCCCTGCTTTAGTCACTCTGCCATACCTGAGCAAACTGATCCCCAGTGAACAAACAACCAAAATCACTTGCACGTGAGATGAATATCAAAGATCACTGTGTGCTGGAAAGCTCCACTGAAGGACATGAGCCTGAAGGAGAACAAGGTAGCAGGGCTGCCTTCATACAGACTTACCAGGTACGTTGTAGCCCTTTGTGCCCACAATGAGTTGTGTTCAGCGAGTAAAACCAGATATCAAATTCATGTGAATGCAATAGGCCAAGCTATAAAATTGCTAATATGATATTGAGGTGTTACTCTGATGTAACAGGCCATTTAGAAAAAAATGGATATAGATTTTCTGTCTTTTACCTGATCCATTTCCTTTCTCACAAAGGAACAGCTAAGAAGGAAAGTGCTGCGCTCTTGTTTCATAGCTGTTTCTCTGATGCTTATGGTGATGCTTTAATGGAGATGCTTTGAATCATTTGCTTTAAATTGCTGTTACCTATTACTTTCATATCCACTTTCCGTTACAGTTAAGCAAAGCACCCGTTTAGTAATTCTTACCCAAGGCCATGAGCAAACAATAGCAAGATATTTAGTGTTACTAAGAAGCATCAGGAACTTAGTGTGTGTGTCCATAAACTGTACAAATATTTCCATGAACCAAATGAGTTTGCACACATGGCTGGGATTTGTGCTCAGAGTTATAGTGGTTAGTTGTGCAGGAATCTTGGCATCTGTGCTCCAGGAGGAGGCAATTTCAGTAACTTATTAGAAAATGCTGCATTGCGAAAGGTGTGAGCACTTCTTTAATGCAAAGGATTGAGTGTATGTTGCATATCCTTCTTCAGTACCTTGTCTGCAGGGAGGTTAGGCTCACAGCAACAATAAGCAGAAGCAAATCCCTCAATGAAGCAGTAAAACTCCTGGATTTGGCCCTAGGGATCCTTAACACCAGTGTCCGAGCAGATGAGTGATGGTGCTGCTTCCAGCGTTGATTGCAATTTCTTATTATTATGATTTTCTGTCAGAAAATTGTGGTTTTACCCAGATATATATATATAAAGAAAAGATCAACAGGAATCTATCAGTTTCAACAACATTTTGCTCAAAGCAAATAAAATGCTCTAAGCCTCCCTGTCTCTCCCTATCACATATAGTCACCCTCTGCAAACCTAAGGAAAGAGTATGAAGGCAGCAAAACATTCTGCTTTTGACATTTTCTGAATGCATCAGTTTCCCTGCGAAGTCATCTCATACTTTAGAATTTCCTAAACCTTTGAGACTTATATTAAAAAAAACCCAACAACAACAACAAAAAAAGCACATGACAACAACAGCAAAACAACACATACTTCACTGAAACCTTTAAATAAAATTGTTTTTCCCGTTTTTTCTTACAGGCAATGAGTCCATTGAGTTGATTTGTTCTCCTCTGGGTGCTGAGGAATGTGGAAAATTTGGAATTTGGGGGAAGAAAGGGTTCTGCTGGAGATAGAATAGAAGAGAATAGACTATTTCAGTTGGAAGGGACCTACAATGATCATCTAGTCCGACTGCCTGACCAATTCAGATACCCCATGCAATCCTTCACTCTTCGGCCTCTGGTAGAGGTGCCTTTAATTACTTAGTTCTTCAGACATGGCATTGTGGATATATACATAGCATATTGGCACTTCTCTGCACCTTACAATTAAGGGGTGTTCGGTGCGGGAGCCTGGGGAACAATGGGAAGCTATATCGTAGTATACTGTATTGCATATTGTACGAAGCAAGGGACAGGTTTACTGTCTTTCAGCCACTGAGGGCAAAATCTATCAGCCAAGTGCTGTGGAAATGAGTAGGTTACATCCCCTGACAAAGTGGCTGGTTTATCTGTATGCACCTCTTCACTTACATTAAATTAGGTGCCAAATGCAAGCCTCTTTCCAAATTTAGAAAAGAATTAGTTGGATACAACCAAATGCAATCTGAGTAAGGCCAAGAGAATTAATGATTTATCAAGTCTGTGTTTAGTAAATAACAAAGCAGAAATTAAGAGACTGTCAAAAACATTTGCTTCAAAAGGTAAATAAAAAGGTTTTATTATAAAGTGTAAATCAAAYCCTTTATGTTTTGTTAATTCATACTGTCATGCTTAGTATTTATTATGTATCCTGTGGTTTTCCCACTACCTTACTGTTAATTCAGTGAGACAAACTTAGTAGGTGACTGATTCAGTAGTAGTGTAATTAAAATCCCATAAATCATATTGGCCCAGTGTTAGCAGTGTTTGACTTTCAGTCCTTTTTGAAAACTTGTTCCTGAAGCATTAGGACATGATTTAGTGGAAATAAGGGATTAATCTTTCTCTCCTGTTCTTGTTTTTACTTTCAAAAAACAGTCTTAAAGAAAGTTGTTTGTGTCACATTATAGTGCTAACACAAAAAAACACAAAAGAAATTATTCTCAGCATAATTATTGCCGAAACTCCAATGCCTGGTCCCACCCTGTTTACCGTATAGAAAGAAAACTGTGCCGAGGTCGTGTAGTACAAATTTCTAGTTCCCTTAGCTGTGCACAGTGGGGATCACAAAGTACTTGCTCCCTAACCRCTCCTAAAGAGTATAAGGGGTTCATCAGTCTGATCCTTCAGCGACCCCTGAGTTACACAGCCTGGATTTCAGGGAGTCCTCAGACAGCTCCATTTCAGCCAAAATTTCCCCCAGAATTGGGAAATGTGCCTTTCTCATTAGCAGGCTATAGGTTGCTCCATGTATCAAACTGAGCACAAATTTGTCCCATGCCAAGAAAGGCTCTTCCCCTGGAAGAGTCTGGTACCAGTRGCAGCTCTGGACTCCCCTGGGCATCCTTGCTCCTGGGGCCTGTGATGGAGAGTGTGCTGGGATGCTGGTACTCAGTTGCTTGCTCCGAAGGGGGTCTCTCCCTTCCCTGCCTTTAAAGTAAGCCCAGTCTCTCTGGAGGAGTCTTGTAGATACCACAGTAATGCAGTTCATCCTGTTCATCTTGCAGCACAAGCACGTGTTCTCCTTGCAAATCCTAAGGTAACTCTAAAAGTTAAAGGATTGTAAAAGCACAGAGGTGGATAATTTGCACCCAAGAATTTTAAAGGAACCAGCCGAGGTACTCTTAGACTTGTTGGTTAGCAAGGCCATGAAACTGCAGGAAAGTGAATACACCGGTGTTTTTAAAGGATAAACAGAATGACTTGGGTAATTACAGTTCTTTCAGCACGACATTGATCCCAGAGAAGATAATGGAACATTCAATCTGGCATTTGACTGATAAGGGATTAAAAGACAGTAATGTAATTAATGCTAATCTACCTAGGATTATTGGAAATAGATCTTGTCAAACTCAAGTGGATAACTTTACTTGATGGCTTTACAAACTGTATTGATAAGGAGAACAATATCAGTCTGATGGACTTAGGCTTTGCTAAAACATTTGCCTTAGTCCCACACAGAAAAATAGAAAATCAACATGGATGCATTAAATTGATTGATTAAAGGCTGCTAATGGGAAGAACTCAAAACATTCCTGTAAATTGAGGATCATTACTGGGCAGGTGAACTGCTAGTTAAGACTGCTATTTAACACTTCTGTCAATGCTTTGAAAGAAAGCATAAAATCCTTCCTGATAAAGCATGGTGATGACAGTAATATTGGAGGACTGATAAATAATGAGAGGAGCRGTGATGGACATGGAGTGGTCTGAATCGATTGGTAAACTGAGCTTGGCCAAGCAATGTGCCTTTTACAACAGCAAATATAAAGTCGTAAATCGAACAAAGAACAAAGGCATTGATGCTGGACAGAGGCTGCTGCTCGAGAAGCTGATTCCCTGGAAAGTCTGGTCACGGTGGATAGAACTGACTCAGTGTGGCCTCCTGGCTTGGGATCTCACCAGATGAGCTGAGGCATTCCTTAGATTATCAAATAGGGGACTATCGTGAGGTTTTAACATCCCACATCCAGCTAGGTTGTTGCTGTGTCCTGTTTTTGTTTTTATTATATGTCTATACACAACTAAAGCCTTCATTTTGCAAGATACATAGGGCCATACTAAGTCCTTTCTTCCATTAAGCATATGCTTAAAGAGTTTGCTGAGCAGAGGACCTTCACCACAAGATACTCTTCCATTATATTGCGGTTGTTTTTTTTTCCCCTTGGTTTCATAAACTCATTTGGATGCAGTGGTTTTCTGTGGTTTAATTTACTTTCTCTGTGTTATTATTGTCTCCAAACTGTGTATATTTACAAAAGGAATTAAATGAGTACTATTTATTTTACAGCCTGTAATGGCCCTTTTGGAGGGAAGCCATTATGTAGATACTTATAACATACATCTTTTCCTATTAGAGAGCTCTCATGACATAAATACAACAAAACAAATGTCGGGCTCAGTCCTGCRAACAGTTTCTCGCAAAACAGGCTTTATTTCCAAGAACAGCTCTGTAAAAACACTGAAGTATTCATTCAGCTGAATAGAGGCTGGGAGTGTCTCCTGATTTTATCCCATTAAGGCAGATGTTTGGTTATAGACGTCTGGGTAAAAGTGTCATTAAAAAATGAATGTGCTTGTGTGTGAGCAAGTGCATGTGCAAATATCCCAACCAATTTCAGTAGGACTGTTCCTGTTGCTCCCAGTTTCAGCTCAGCAAGCAAACTTAAACCCTTTTGTGTTGCAGAGTCAGTACAGAAAACCTAAGCAGAAAACTGAACCTGGACCAATGTATTGAACTTTACATTAAAACGGTGAAAAAGTATTTCTGTTAATAGAGAAGAGGAAAGGAGAGGAGAGGAGAGGTTAAAGGGAAAGGGGAAGGAGAAGTAGAAGGAGAAGGAAGGGGAAGGGGAAGGATAAGGGGAAGGAGAAAAAAAGGGGAAGGGGAAGGAAAGGTGTCGTGGTTTAAGCCCAGCCGGCAACTAAGCACCACACAGCCGCTCGCTCACTCTCCCCCGGGTGGGACGGGGGAGAGAATCGGAAGGGTAAAAGTGAGAAAACTCGTGGGTTGAGATAAAGACAGTTTAGTAGGGAAAGCAAAAGCCGCGCACGCAAGCAAAGCAAAACAAGGAATTCCTTCACTACTTCCCATGGGCAGGCAGGTGTTCAGCCATCCCCAGGAAAGCAGGGCTCCATCACGCGTAACGGTTACTTGGGAAGACAARCGCCATCACCCCGAACGTCCCCCACTTCCTTCTTCTTCCCCYARCCTTATATGCTGAGCATGACATCATATGGTATGGAATACCCCATTGGCCAGCTGGCCTAGCTGTCCCGGCTATGCTCCCTCCCAGCTTCTTGTGCACCTCACAGAGCATGTGAGCTGAAAAGTCCTTGAGAAAGTAGACTACCTAGCAACAACTAAAAACATYAGYGTGTYATCAACATTCTTCTTACACTAAATCCAAARCATAGCACTATACCAACTACTAGAAAGAAAATTAATTCCACCCCAGCCAAAACCAGRACAAAAGGGAAAAGGAAAAGGAAAAGGAAGGAAAAGGAAAAGAAGGGGGAAAAAAAGAGCATGAAGGAATGGCAAGAAATAAACTCTTTCCTTTCTGCCAAATAATGTGCTAAGTTTGTTCCTTTTAGAAAGTTAATAAAAATAAAATCATTACAGACACCTGCAAACATATTTCTGTCTTTGAACAAAATATTTTACAATCTTGGAATAATTCAGGTTGGAAGAGGCCTCAAGAAGTCTCTAGCCCAATCTCCTGTTCAAAGCAGGTCAGCTCTGAAGTCAGACCAGATCATTCAGGGCTTTATCCAGTCAGGTCTTGAAAACCTCCAAGGATGGAGACTGCACAACCTCACTGGGCAGCCTATCCCACTGCTTGACTGTCCTCATGGAGAAAAATGTCCCTCTGGGTGGCACCTAYGCCCTGAAGTATATCGTCTGATTGTCCTAGTTTGGTATCAGCTGCAAATTTTTGAGGAAGTACTCCATCACCTCCTCCAGTTCATTGATAAAGATGTAAGGACAGGACATCTCCCAGGATACAATTCTGTGGTATCTCACTGACTACTGGTCTCCAGCTGGATTATGATCCATTAACCATGATGCTCTGAGGCCGATCATCCAACCATCTTTTTAGCCAACCGATTGTCTATCCATCTAGACTGTAACGTCCTAACTTGGATACAAGAAAATTGTGGAAGATGGTGTTGAAACCTTGCTAAAGTTGAGGTAAGTTACATCCATTGCTCTCCTCTTGTCCACAAATCCATTTGTTTTATCATAAAAGGCAATTGGGTGGATCAGGCATGAATTACTCTGATGCATGTAACTGTTTTCAATCACCTTCTTCTCCTCCATGTGCTGTGAAATGGCTCCATAATTTTCTCAGAGACTGGAGTGAGGTTGACTGGCTTGTTCTTTTGATCGTTTTTGAAGATGGGTTCAACATTTGCCTTTCTCCAGTCATTCGTGACCGCCTATGGTTTCTGTGACCTTTCCAACCATTATAGAAAGTGGACTCTCTTACGAAATCGGCAAATTCTTTTGGCACATTCAGATGCAGCCCATCTGGTCCCATGAATTTGTATGTGTTGAGTTTATAAAATATAAGTTCTGTGGCACAGAGGCTTCTCTGAGCTGCTTAAAGAAGGTTTCATCCCCATCCTTGCCCTGTCTGCTGGTTGGTAACATGCTCCCACCCCAATATCACCCTCACAGGCTTCTCTTCTGATCCTGACCCCCAAGCTCTCACCTCCCATCAAGTACCATACAAGAGCTCCATATATCTGGGCTGCTGCTTCACGTAGAGGGTAATCCCCTCCTTATTTTCCATATGTGAGCCTCCTGAAGTGTCTGCATCCATCCATTACAGCACTCCAGTCATGTGAGCTATCCCACCACATCTCAGTTATTCCAGAGTTGTTTTAGTTTGCTGACATATGGCAATAAAATATATTCAAATGTTTATTATATGTCTCCTGGAAGCACCTACACTCTCTCAGGGTTAAGCCAGCATCCCAGAGTGTAAAGTGCTGTACAAATGCAGAGCAAAAAGTAGCCCCTGCCTTGAAAGCACAAGGTAGTCCCCACCCCTGGCTTGTTGGCAGCAGGTTGTTTGGGAGAACTTTGCATGTTCCTCGCAGCCACAGGAACCAATTTAACAGATGGAGAGAAAAGTATGAAGTTGCTTGCAGTGGGTGTCTTGCTCCACTGCCTTGTGTCGGCGGCAGTGATGACTGCTCTTTCAAATTTTGGCTGGGGGTGATATTAACCCCCTTTGTCATAAATACTTATGTCTGCTTCAGCCTGGATGAAATAATGTTATTTAAAAATGAGTGTGCGAGGGAAGTTTTGTGGAGTGAGTATCGTATCTTCTGCCTATAGTCAGTTTTCAAAATAACTGGTATAGGCTTAAATGCAATTGGTCTACCACAGATGAAGTCAAAGGGTGTTATATTAAACATAAAAATTGTCTGGATATATTGACCTTAATGCGGCACAATGCTTTATCCCAGCTGAGAATCTGGCTCTGCATGATTATTTTTTTCCTTTGTTTTCCTTCTTTTCCTTACTGCTCCTTTACTTTGCTTCTCTCATCTCTCCCTGCTCCTTTTGCACACAAACATATATATACACATCTAGACTTGTTTCTCATTCATGGATTTTTCATTTTTCTATCAAGCTTAAGGCTGATTTCTGAACAGAGCCAAGAGTGCTTCAGGTTTTAAGCTCAAGAAATTTTTGCACTCTTTATGCTACTCAAACCCAACAATTTGTATGGGATAAAGGCAGGCTGTGACTAGCCAAGCTCAAAGATTGTTTCTTGACAGCATTTTAACACCAGAAATCTTGCTTGTTTTATTCTGGTCATTGCTGCTCTATGGACACAGGAAAACAGTTTTATTCTTTTGTATGTCCTGGAAAATCAACTCAATTTTTTTTGAAAGCCTCTCTTGCCAGAATGTATCCCTCTGATGCAAAGCCTGATATGTTGATATTATGCCTAACTCACAGCTGGGCATCAAAGACCTTGAATAATTTACTTCAGAAGTGAGATGAAACAGATTTATCACCTACTGAACTGATACTTCATGGAGAGCGAACATCATTTTTTTTTTTTTTAATGATACCCCCCGGGTCTGATCCTGAAAATAGAGCAACTTAGGACTTTTCTTTTCACAGTCACATTGATCAACTGAGGCACTGGAGCCATCCATAGGGCTAGTACTCTTAATAGTAATATGTTGGTCAATCTTATCACATCCTTCTGGCCATATCACCATCCTGCTCTAATCTTGGTGACTTTCTATGTTATATGTCAGAGCTTTTGGACTCTGCACAGCTTCGTGTTTTATCCCATGTTCCAACTCAAGAATTAGACTTTTCCCAGGTTGCTGCCTATTGAACTCAAGAAGGCAAAAGCACATACAAAATTAACTTATGGAAAATGGGAAATGTGATGTTATTTGCAAAATGATTTTTTGGTAATGGAGAGTCCCAAAAAGGGATGAAATGGAGAATAGTGGTAGTATAAGTATTACAAAGCATTTTGCCTGAATTCTTGCAAATACGACAAGTTACAATTAAATGAGCCCCTTTATATTTCCTCCTTCTTGTATGTGTTGGATTGGCTCTTGCTTCCTCTTGACAACGTCTTTGGGAGCTCCCCAATTGTTTTGGTTTAGCTGTGCAGATCTTTGAGGTTCATTGCAAGGAATAGGTACCAAGAGCATTTTTCTGCTTCTGCCTTAGTTTGAAATTCACCCTGACAACACTGATAGTTGGTGGAAAGGGAACAGATGAGAGTCAAATTCCTTCAGTCCTTGGACACTAGCTCAGTTCACCCAGGAGAGCCAGCCTGTGCTCAGCCCCATGTGACAAAACCAAGCACTTGGCATAGGGGCATGAGGAGCAGAGGCAGGTCAAGGCAGGTAGTGCCTCGTACAGTTTAGTTTTGTGGCATTCCCCATTCTAACTCCTAGTTTCATTTGCTGGTAAGTTTGTCAAACACTAACTGTTCCAAATGAGTTCTCCAAGCAAGATGCCACCTTAGGTTCATGTATTTTTCCTTTTTTTTTTTTTTTTCCTAATTTCAATAAAAAATACTCAGAGAATGAATCTAGGGATAAAAATGTCATGTTAGCTGTCAGACTTTGCAGTCATGCTCTTGAGAAGCTGTAGCCTCCTATGTTTTTAGGCAAAGACTGAAGTCTTCAGCTTGAAGGGCTGTATTTCAGATCTGTGCTTTTGCACTTCCTCTGAAAAATCTGCCAACACCAATCTAAAGTAATAATCTTTGAAAAACTGCAGTTTGTACATGTTTCTCATCAGATACAGAGATCCAGCAGCAGCAGAACAAGGGTGGAACAAGGACCATGGGCTGTGAAGTGCAAGGGGGTAGGAGACCAAAGATGGGTCTGGAATAAGAGAGGTTGAGTGATGGGATACCTGAGATGATATTTTGTGGGGAACAGCAGAAGAAAGCACCATAACCATTGCAGTGCACTTGTCAGCTTGTAACCCAGCTTTCAGAGACTCAATAATCTCTGGTTGATAGCAAAGAACTGTCAAATCTAGTAGTGAAGTATGTACCTTAACTGCATTTGATGATGCTTCTGTACAGGTTGATGACTGCTGATATGAATAATGCAACTATCTCATCTGACAAGGTCCATATGGGGTGAGGGTTTCCGGTGAGATTTTACCTGAGGTCTAAATACTTTGTCCTTCGCAAGCAGAAAGGAAAAAAAAGAGAACAAGTGAGCCAGGAAACTGATGATTTCAGAGAGCACAGCTAGGAGAAACTGTTACCTAAAATTGAAAGGGAGGAAAAGGTGCCATAGCAGAAGTCAGTAGAAAAATTCTGGTGACCAAAATATTGAGAGAGTAAAGGGGAAGAGCCTTACTGTCACGGTGGCTAGAAGACCAAAAGTCCTTGTTGAGAGATATGCAATAATATTTTAGTCGCTGTTCTCTATTACAAGGCTAGCAGATGCTTGCTGATTGGTTGGCAGAGCTGTAAAGTTCCCACATGTTATGCATTGGATAATGGTGCCATTAATTAAAGACTTCTTTGCTTCATGTCCTTCCAGAACAGGGAGAGCAGGCAGATTCCAACCTTGTAAAACCGGGAAATTTTTAGGCAAGATATCATCTTGGAGGCTGGGAAGGGACCAGAGCATCTAAAGAACACAGTCTTAAGGGTTTTGCCTTCCTCCACCTGTTTCACCTTCACTTAAACACTTGTATAACGTAGAATTCCCTATGTTTGTAGACATTGGTCGGCTTCATCTTTCTGCAAACAGCACTGACACCTCCAGCTTGTAACAAAGGCTGTTTTCATGGCCGACTGACAGCCAGACATGGATCTGGGTAGTGAAGAAAATGAGAAATTTAATAAGTTAGCCAGGGAACTGATGGCTTTGCTGTCTCCTGCAGCCTTCAAATCAAGACTGGATGCCTTTCTGGAAGGCAGGCTTTAGCCAGACAGTAATTATTGGACTCAGCACAAGAGTAACCAGATGGAACGGGATGGCTTCTGTTCTGCTGGAGTATCAGGTGGTCTCTGCTGACCTTAAAATCTACGAATCTCTGACAAGCAGGCATAAAGAGACACTCAGGCGATGTGCTGTTGTCAGCCTGTTGCCAGTCTGGAGTGTTTGTGGAGAACAGGAACTCTTCTTGCTCTATTAGACCTAAATTTCACTGTGGCTTTGGCAAAGAGCAGTTCAGCTCTGCTCCATCATGCTTGTGCGGTTGACTCAGCGTGTTCTGTGAGGCCTGAAGTGGGACCGCACAGGTACCAGTGTCATCAGTGTGCTGATAACTGGAGTATTATGAGCTTTGCATTTCCTTGTTTCAGTTATTTAACTTGAATATTCCAGAARGGTCCAAGGTATAAACAAGTAGTCTTTCTTCAGCAATTTTTGGAGCTGTAGTAAACAATACTAGTTACATAGCAAGATGTTTTAAAGGGGTTAAATTTAACCACCAAGAATATTTTTGTGTCTGCAGTAGTAAGAGTTTTGTCCCTATTGAAGTTCATGGAAATCTTGAGTTATTGACTTCAGTGGGATTTGGATAAGACCTGATGACCTTCTGCTTCCGTTCTTACAGTTAATAATGATACTTCATTGTCAATAGTGGGGACAGAAGGAAGCCATGAGGAAAGTGTTTACTTTTAAATGATTTGTCTTTAAATGATTTCCATCCCACAGGGTACCAGGCCATAAAGCCTTCTTAGAAAAATGGCTTAACACTGCAATTAAACGGGTGCRAGTTTTTCCCCTGTACGTACTCAGCAGTCTCATCAATCTAAAGAAAATAAATGTTCTAAAGCAAACTTATGTGGCTCCATGGATTGATCAATGGATTAGTCAATATAAGAGGGTTTAGCATCTCTCACAAACACTTCATTCTAGTAGCTGTTGACCATCTGCCTAGGAAAGGATTGCAAGACTCCCAAATGCCTTTCCTGCATACATCTCACTCTGCTCTGAACAGTGGAGGAAGGGGTCTCAAGGATGTGGGGATTAGTCTGTGGACTTAACAGGCAAGCAGAAGGAGTGGCCAAATCTAAGGAGAAGGTTTGGCATGAACTTTGTTAAATTATCACCCTTTTTTTTTGTATGTTAAGTCCAAGCCCAGGGTATGGTTGCTCTATTGTGCTTTATAGGTTAAAAGATACCTGGCATTTATAAATGCCTGACAGAAATTCAATAGTTATTGTTTACGTTCAAGGTCATGGGCATGGGAAATCAGAACCAACACACAGCCGAAAGTGTGCCCTCGACTGAGGTACRTTGGAAAACTTTCAAAGAGAGGGTGGACTGCTTTTTATAATATCTTCTGGAGAAGTACATGATCTCTGAGCAATTGCAAGGAATGCCTTTGTTGGGTTGTTTTTGTTTTCTTTAATGCATGCATTGCAAATTACCAGAGCCTGCAGATTTTTAGGGAAAAAAATCATTAAGAGGTAACCATTCCACATTTGTAGGATGGTTTGCTGGCAGCATTTGCTCTAATTGATCCATTCAGGAGAGTTATGTTGGTAGTGTGAATATAATCGACCCACAGCAGATTATTATTTCTGTCACAGAGCTTCTCTGCAGATGTGATAGAAAGTAACTTTGGCAGGGGCTTACGGGCTTCGGAGAATCTCATCAGCCTTGAGCAGTACACATACTTGTATGCTACTGAGATAAACATGAAATACAACATTCATAAATACCAGACCCTTGGGCTCAGAACACCTAATGAATGTGGAATGTGTTTCTTATATTTAAGTAGATGTGAGGGAATGCTACATACTAACGGAAAATAGAGTACTATTCATGAAACATCCTTTGTAAAAATGTGTATTTATGTTTATCCTTAATTAATACATTGCAGCCACATCTCTTCATATTAACTTAGGAAAATTATTGACTCAAATACAAGTTATGTGATCAATCATAGGTCTCTGACTGATGGCTTGCTAGAAACATTTGCATTTTATACCTGTATCATGACAGGTCTGGCAAATTGTATCTTACTAGTCCATTAATATTCAGCAAAATATCACTAATGTCCTCGTTGGAACAGATTTATTTATTTTTGTCATCTATCATATAGAAACCAAACCCAAAATTAAATGAGATTTGGCTCAGGTTACCATGAAAACACTGTACCTATAAAGAACAAACTGTAACTGAAATGTACTGAGGAAATTAATTAAAGAATATCTCTTGGTGTGGACTTAATACTTTGATCAAGTCCTTTCTGAAATCATGGCATGAGTGTAATCCGGCATCTATGGTAGTGGCAATACTAATAGATTTTATAGAAGCTGTCATTTGGCAACAGCTCCCCAAATCCTGACTGTATTCTCTTCTTATCCACCACCAGTACATTGCCAGGAGATTTTTTTATTTAAATTAAAAATGAGAATACAGCATGTGCAAAATCTGAAGTAAGCCAGTATGTACACCATTTAAACTGCTATGTAAACCACTCCAGAAAGTGGTTTAGAGTGCGTTTCTGAAAGGAAAATTGTTTAAAAAAATGTCACCTTCTTATCCATAGATTTGTGGCTTCCTATGTTTATTTCAAGAATATTGCCTGGCTTTGATTACAAATGCACTTTATTACTGTTGTAGCTGAGACAACTGCATAGCAAAGAGGCAATGAACTGTGCATTCAATTCTTTGTGTGTGTTATCATCAGAGTCTCTTTCYTGCCTCCAAGAAGTTGTGCCTGTGCAAAGCCATTGAAAACAGTAACATTGAAAAAAATGCTTCTGAGAGCAGTTAAGGCTGAAAAACTTTTGCTTTCGCTGCAAAATTAATTTAAGATTTCTGGCTCTTAGCTCAAGCCTTGAACACACAAAATAATCTATTAGATGGAATGAAATGGTGCTTTTAAGTACTCAGAGTAGACTGGTCTTTATGGGTCACATAAGCTGGAGTCTAAGTTCATGCAACTCATCAGATTTTGCAAGGCAATCATTTTGTGGTTCCATACAAATCCTACAAGTCTGTCAATGTCTTGCTGAAATCATACCTCCCTTTCTGTTCCACCTGACCAGAGAGACAGAAAAGTTTTCCCTCAAAAGGAGGCATAGAAAGAGATAGTTTACAACAGCACCAAGAGGTTGGCGTTCCAGGTCTGGGACCAAAGGCTCTCTCTGTGTCATTAGATGACTTCAGGACCACTCCCTGGCTCCCTGATAATCCACACTGTAGTGTTCATTCAGGCTGAACACCAGCACATCCTGGCTGGCCATCCTGGCAGGGTGATGGGCTCTGAGCAGTACTCAAGCTCTGATATGTTGTATGCCAAAGCATTGACAAGGTTGGATCTATATTAAAACTGGTGACTTCCTCGGCACCCCAGCAGGCTCTGCACCCTCCGATGTTCACCAGTGTCCTCCATGCACATTTCATCACAGACCTCTCCTTGCCGACCTTTTGCTGGCAACTCATTTCAGAAACACCACAAACTGTGAGTACTGAAGTCATAGAAATTCACGCCTTCGTAGAGGCAGCATGGACACACCTGAAATTTTGCCACTGGCAAAACCTTTAGGCGCCGAGTTTTGATGTGGGATGTGATCTATGACATATCCTAGGAGGAAAGGGAAAGGAAAGGCAGGAAAGGGAAAAGGAAAGGGAAGTAGTATGAATGCAAGCCACAAAATTTTAAACATGCATACCTGTATGGCTGGAAGCAAGAGACTGTAAGCTTTTGTATTTGCCTGCGTGTGAGATAAATATGATATTCCACAGCCAGGTCTCCTGGCTCACCTCTCCTCAATCCTTCAGGGCTCCAGGGGATTGACCAAACCCATCCTGGGCCATGTGTGTGACAGGCATTTTGCGATGAAGATGTTTTACTATGAGAAATGAGCTCTCAGCAAGAGCACAGGGTGTGATGAAGACCCTGGTTAGTGCCAGTCTTGCCTAGACACAGCCCTGAGCACTCTTGATCTGTGAAGACCACCCAGGCTGTGATCTTCAGGGCACCTTCATCTCAAAGCATCCTAGGAGAGCAGATGGGTACCTCCTTGGCTGGCACCCCTGCACACAAAGAGCTGACTCAGTTATGTCCAGGATGAGTAGGGATGCAGCCATAGCATGGAAAGACTAGCAGATATGTTGGGATGTCGGTCTTGGGGCCACCGTAACCTCCAGTATTATTTTTGGAGGGCTCAATTCCTCTTGGATTTTTTGATTTGACTCTCCAACCAGACTGATATTTAAATTTGTCTGGTTTACGGCATATTGTACTGGCTCATGGGAGGACTGTTTTGTCTCTGTTGAGTTTGAGACTCCTGCAGGAGGCTCGACCAAAGTGCAAAGCCTTCATTTAAGTCTGCAGAATGGTTTGTGGCCGCATCAGCTACACACTGTTTTCTGCTTTTCTTTTGTCTCCTTCAGGAGAGTGTGTTTAAGACTGGAGTAGCCCCATGTGAAAATGACTCAGTTCCTTAGTCCATTTCATTTGGAAACCACTGAGAAGCAATAAACACACAATCCCATATTGGCATTAATGCAAAACCACTTTTTAGAGTAGAAGTTGACATTATCAGGCGCCAACTGATGGCTTTTATGAGTCACTGATAAGTGCTATTTGTGGAGACAATTCAGCGTATTAACTGTGTGTAGGGAGAAAGAAGCAACGTTGCCTTGTTTTTATAAGATTATTTAGCATAAAAACATCACTTTTGTTTCTCAAATGTTGACTTATTCCTCTTGCTGCTGCTTTACTTGAACAGATCAAGCCAAATTTGTCTGGGGTGCAATTTTGACTTGAATTAAGATAAAACCCACCTTTAATCAAGTACCTCAAGCTTCCCAGCCATTCCTTATCTCTTATTTGAGCACATTACCTACCTCTTTATCATTTTAATTTTGTATCAACAATTGCCAAGATCAGTTGTTACTGTCCTCCCTGACCTCCTCCCTGATAAAACAGATCATCAGAAATGATTTGGGATGCGCTAACTCATTCAAAAAAAGAAATCAAAGCTTTAGAAATATTTGTTAGTGCTTAAACTGGTCCCCAGAGCCTTTTTGGCAAGTGAACAGAGTTCTGTTTTTTAGACAAACTCCTAGCTTCCCAGTGCCTTCTCTATTTCCATGTGAATTCAATGCCTTGGCTGACAAAGTGACAGAATTCTGGAAATATTTCTCTGTAGACAGATGTTTTCTCTCTTCGTAACCCTGAAGAGAAGGAGAGATTGCTCTGGGTGGCAGAGGGAAGCTCCCAGGGAAGTACATATGGCTGGGTTTTGAGCTTTTGACTTTGCAGGGGACCCAAGCATTATGCCTCTCACATGTAAGCTTTCCAGTAAACAGCAATACCAGTGGGGCTTCTAAAGTAGGCTGTAGGACTTGGCACAAAAGCAATATCTCCAGTTTATTTGGAATGATTACTTTTTTTTTTTACTGAACAACACTAAAACCTTTATTAGCATTTGCCTTCAGGTTTCCCACTATCTCAGCAAGACAATTCAAGTGTCAGCAGTAGGAGAGCCAACATTTGCAGAACTAGAAGCACCTAAGCCAGGTCTTTGAAATGAAGTGGTGAGTTTAGGCTGCTCCTTATTTTGGAACCTAGACTGGGTTATGTTTAAGACAGAAAGAATTTGACGTGATTCTCTGGAGAGTCTTACTATGTTTCAGGTTATACAGTTGGTAAAAGAGGCCTCCACAATCACCATCAACTTTAGAAAGTGCAGAAGAGTTGCTGAAAATAACTGTTGTCACTGGAGGTTCCACTGCATACACCCCTGTTGGATTGGCCCTCTTTTTCATTGGGATATGGTGGGAAATGTGAGAAAGAGTGTGGGTAACAAGACAAGCAAACAGAAATGTATTGTCCTTGACTGGTTAATGAGATGTGCTGACCATACAGATCTGCTTTATCATTTTTGAGACTTAGTTTCTTCCTCTTCTCAAAATGAGTTGACAGATCAAGGCACAAAACAATCTCTCTGAGCTGTGATTTGGATTGCTATGGCTTGAGAGACGTATTGCTGTGACCAGGACGCGAGCAAGACGCTAGAATACAGTACTTGTGCAGAGACCTGTCAGTAGAAGCTGGTCTATTCCTAATGATACCCAAATATTTGCCAGCCTTCAGAGAAGGAATCAGTCCAGGCACCAGGTACTTCAAAAATGAAAAAAGGAGCAACTTTGAGCTATCAGATGTTGAAAGCAAATCTTAATAAATGGAACATTTACGATTTTGATGTACAGCGTTCAAACTCTATGAGCCCCGACATGTTACTTTAAGAGCTTGTTTTGCTCTTGACTGGTTTTCAGTGCATTTGGAACAGGCTTTGAAAATGGGAGGGCATCATATAGATAGAGAGCTACAAACAGTCTGGGCTGGAGAGATACAGAAAAATCTATGCTGTTTGATTTTCAGTCTATGGTCTGTGGTCCCCTGGAGGGAGGATGAGGGTCTGTGCTTACTTCTTAGGGATCCTGAAGGAGTAATTAGGAAAAAAACCCCCTCAGGCTAACTTCACTATCCAGGGGTTCCCGTTTCTGTGGGAAATGTCTGAAGGTCTGCAAATTAGAAAAAAAAAGAAGAGCTGAAAACCACTAAAGTACGGCAACATTGGAACAGCACAGTTTCCAGACTTTGCTGTGAATTTGCTCGCTTCCAGGGGATGCTGAGTGAATAATGTGTAACAAATAATTTATTTGACCCGTTTGTTTGGTTTTCTTCTTCTTCTTTTATTCTGTCTGTATATTGATCACAGTTTTCAACTGTGCCTCTGGGCTTGTTTGTAAAATGAGGGCCCTAATGCTCACCTATCACAGAGGGGTCTTATGAGTACAGCTGGGCAAACTCCGTAGAGTCTGATGGKGTAGTCCAACGCTGCAGGCTCTTTGAAAGTTCAATGAACTTCAATGTTGAAGAGGCCAGGTGGGATTTGCCGCATAGAGCTATGCAAACAGCCTCACTCTAGGTCTGACAAGGCTTTTGCGAACGTTGCACTGGGCTCTGTGAGTGTAGAACCAGCTTGCACAGATTCAAGGCTCTATGCAAATATTTAGAGCAGCCCTAGCTTTTGTTCATTCACTCTGTAAATTCCCCTTGAAGGATTAAAGGTGTTACCAGAGTGCATGATGAATTATTAATTCATAATAAATGTACCTAATTTTAAGTATAYGCTGCACATAAAGAGGCCATATCAGCTATAAAAAAAGCAAAAAAAAAGAAAAGAAAGAATGGTACTTTGAACAATGGTGCATGCGTAAGGACTGTATATTATTATTGAATCATGTAGTGTCGCAAATGAGTGGTTTAGAGGCCACTTAAAGAATCACCRTCAAAGGTATTAGCAGAAAGTGATTTTAATAGAGATTTACAAAGGAGTGACCCAACAAAATTCAATGGCAAGGTTCACTCTATTACTTACTACATGGATGAAACATATAAAGAAAAAAAATCATCTAAGAGTTTATATCTTGGGGACTATATGTGTTTAGCAGAAGTCTAGGGTTCATTCACAGTTTAGCAACACTTAATCATCACCTAGTCATTAACAAACTTCAGTAGCACTTAATCATTAACTAATTTAACATTTATAAGGTAAGTTAGTACGTCTACTACAATCATGACTTAATTACAAATTATGCTTGCTATTAGTACACACACACAGAAATATATATATAAATATACAGAAGGTACGTGTTAAAAATTCCCCTCGAGTTCAGTGAAGAAATATTCACTTCAAATGTCTAGGCATTTGTTTCTCAAAGGGCAAAGGGTTGAGTTTCGAGGAGCAAAGGGGGTTTAGCCCAGGTCTTGATGGTCCTCCGAATATTGCAGACCCGGGAGATCGCAAGCTCTGAGAGGCGTCCCACTCAGAGGGAGATGCTGGGTGCAGCCCACTGTGGTCCCAGAGAGCTCAAAGGGTCTCACTTAGGACCACTGTTCATAGGTTCGCAAGATGATTGACTTTAGTCATCCGTAAATTTCCATCCTGGCCACAGTCCCAGGTGGTAATTATTAAAAATTCTTCAGGTTTCAGTGTTGTTCTACTTGACACCCGGGCCAGGCAGCAGGAGCACGTTCCCAACCTCAGCCGTGCAGAGTTTCTGGTCAAGGAGCGCTCAACCGCCAGACTTGGTACACTGAGGCAGAGGTTTCATGGGAATTTCTGAGATCAGCAAGCGGCCTAGGAGAGGTGGGGGGAAATGCACCACCACATGTAGAAAACATTCCAAGGCTTGCTTCTGTGTCTCGTATAAATAGAACTCCTGGGCTAATAGTAGTCTGCCAGCCCATAGAGTAACAATAATCTTGGCCCACAAATCACCTGTATGACTTATTGACAGCTTGAGCATATGCTTATTTGAACAAGCAGAGCTCTTGATGGGAAACCCATGGCAGGAGGTCTAAGCTCTGGATCCTACAGTGGGTTAAGGAGGACATTCTCAGAGGTTTTTGTTCTGGGAGAGTTCATCTCTGGATTGGGACTTCCTCCATTGTGTGCATGAATGTAATGGTGAAGAAGATGCAGTCTCATAGCTAATGCTAGTTACCTTTCTAAGGTATCCTTTTTGGGGAAAAAAAAAAAAAGSGTAATTTTTCCACTTGTAAYWAATTTTATGTAAAACAGACTTCTATAGGATCAGTCCTCAAGAAACCACATCAGAAATTTCAGAGAAGCAGATATTTTCTGAGATTTTTTATAAACTTTAGGTCTGACTAAGCTGGGTACATCATGACAGCAATCTCTCTGAGAGTACTTTTTATTGTAATCATAGACAAATCAAGAGCTATAATTAAAAAAAAGCATGAAAGTTCACAGTATTTTTGTTTCTGTTTTTATTCCACCAGTTCGATATAGGTCTATGTGGCTTCTTGGATCTAATCTGAGCTATTAACCATTGCCAGCCAAAGACTGCAC
This sequence comes from Oceanodroma leucorhoa, assembly GCA_030449065.1. Classification (NCBI taxonomy): domain Eukaryota; kingdom Metazoa; phylum Chordata; class Aves; order Procellariiformes; genus Oceanodroma; species Oceanodroma leucorhoa. The sequence goes on along the minus strand of JASVER010000021.1, from coordinate 5,272,167 downwards.
CCAGCTGATGGTTTTATTAACAGACATGACAGAGGTCTGCGTTTGAGCTTGAATGTCTCAAGTTTAACTTCTCTTGACAATCACTCAGCTTTGCTCTTAAACAATTTGAAGCAATTTGCCCACAATTCCTGACTGCTGGTGAGCCAGCTCTAGTCAATATGTCTATCTCTTTGAGGAAAAATGTTGCGGTTTGTTCTCTGTGAAAGAAGTCCCAGTACTATTTTTATTGGGGGTGGGKGGAGGGGGAGGAAAGTCCTGCATGAAGTAACATGATTTATCTGGGAGAGATATGATGAGGATGTTATTTTTAATGATAGCTCAGCTAAAATAAAATGTGCGATGACTCTAGGAGGTTATCATTTGAGAATCAGTATCTCACAAAGACAGAAAAAGGGCAGCATGAAAAATTGATCATAGGGATACGCATCTTACACAGAAGACATTTTTCAAAGGGGAACGAACACCTTTCATGCTTTCAAAGGGAGCCCTACCACTTGAAAAAGCATTTATCAGAGACAGGAAACAAGAGTACCATGATACTTGCAGCCTGAAACTGAAAACTGCAGAAGCCCGTTCCTGGTTTTGCTGCAAAATTGACATTTTGGATACGTTCACTGAAAGCTCTGGGTAAATTTGTACTAGTCTTTGAGTGAATCTGGGCAGGTTTATGAGTGTAAGAGAACATTTTTGTTTTCTATATCTTGAAACATCCCCCTCAATATACAAATGTTCAGAGCAGTCCTGGCCTTAGCCCTGATATTTGGAAAGGGTCTATGTGAGGTACCAGAAATACTGCCTTTTCTCTTTCAGGGGATGCTAGACCAAAGCAGTCTAATTATTGTATAAAGGCAATGCCCATTAAAATCAGTAGAAGCAGAAAGCTCTTAAGAACCTCAGAAAAACAGGCCACATACCTACATGTTATTTATATATTTAAAAGCCTACTTTTAGTTTGATGCAATAAAAAAAAGCTAAGATAAAACAGGGGCTATACCTCAGTCTGTTCCTTGATTTCATCCCAAAGCCAAAGACACACAAGTCTGTATGTCTTGAGTGGAATTCTGCTTTACCAACTCAAGTTGGCCAAAACTTCTGGTTCAAGCTCAAGTTTTTAATCTTTAAAACCCAGTTAGATTTTCCCCTCTGAGCACATTAGGAGTTGTGCCAGTCTGGGCCATAAAACTTCACAGATTTTGTAGCACTGCTGCTAGATCTGCTGTTAGGTCTCCTGGAGATGCTTCCAGACACAGGACATAACTGTGTGATATTTTAAAGGCTGTTATCAATAATGTTCTTGAGCTTGCTGTGAACATGGTTTGCTTCTCGCACTTGTACATTGTATTTCTATTTTCCCCGTGCATTTGGTTTGGACTGGTATAATAACATTTGCTGATTCTGGTGATTTTTTGTGTCAGACTGAAGATGCTGGAACTTGGGTGTATTTCATGAATATCTGAGACTCTTTTGCATTACAGATAGATCAACACTGTCTCAGCAAAAACTCCAGGGATTCATATCTCTATGCAGAGGGCAAACACTTTCTTGAGCCAAGCTCATGTTCTGACAGCCAATGCAATTAATGTTTTTGCTTTGCACACCACTGCCAGAGTAACTGATGCAGCATACAACAGTGACCTGTAACTTGTCCATTCATCAAAACCTGAACCGAACAGTTTCGTGGTGTTTTCTGTATGACTGGATAAATAGATTGATCCAAAAGCCACTGAAATCAGTGGCAAGATTGTGTTAACTTTGACAGGATTTGGGCTGAACCCACAGAAATTAGGGATTTTTGGAGGGCAGATATTTTTATATGGCCTTTTGAAATCTACCCTTTTAGACAGATATCCTACATTGAATGTGTGCTGAAGGTTTAACAGTACAAATCATCACCACTCATTAGGACCGTCACATAGAGATTCATAAACTTCTGTACAGCTTGCTCAGCAGAACTAGATACTATATAGTCTCTAGACTCTTAAAGTCTCTTCTAGAAGTAGATTATGTTCTTCTTGTAGTTCACACGTGACTTCACAACCCGGGGATCCATGTTCAGCCCATGCTGCTTGTGGCCCACTGATGGATTTACTATTAAAGGTCATAGTTCCCTTGCTATCATACAGAGATGAAACGTTACCCATAATGTATGCATTTTATGGCATAAGTAAAACAGGCCAATTGTTGGGCAGTTCCTAACACCTGTACTGGATACTTAAAAAGCCTGTGAAGCTAATGATATCCCTCTCAGCCCACGGCAGTCTGCATCCTGCTGTGGATAGAAATGGTTTACAGTAGTGCCTGTGCCTCATGCTCATCGCCATGTCAGGAGGTGAATGCATATGGACTCTTATTCATTGACAACCAACAACATGGTTTTGACATAAATTGCAGTTTTGACATAAATTTCATTTTGTATAGCACTCCAAAGTCAATGAATATTTACACAAGGCCAAATTCACTCCAGGGACAATGCTGAACTGAATTTAGCACAGATACAGAGAAAACAGAAGCAGAGATACACCACTCCTCTTCCTTTTTTTATGGTGTGAAGTCTGTAGACCAATTCAAATCTTCATACAAACTACAGCATCTTCTTCAGAGTCTTTGAAATCCCAGAACTGGTCATAGGAAAAAGTTGATGTATTCTCTCTTTGGGGTCCCATCCCATTATTAGAGTTGTTTAGAGGGAAAAAAGCCCTCACGGGTAAAAATCAGAGGGAAAAAAAGCCCTCACTGGTAATTAGTGGCCGAGGGTGACTGCTCCCCTAGCCAACAGTAACTCCAGAAGTGGGACTGGACTGCTGAGAACCAGAGTCAGGAAAATCATTGAAATTTCTTGACAAACAACYAGGCAGATGGCCAGGGAGCTGGGGCAAGGTGACAGGAAACCAGTCTCCAAAGGTTTCCTGTCAGAGGTCTCTCTATGCAGCAGGCAGAGCTCATCTGGCAGTCAACCTACGATCTATTGGAGCATTTTCAAAACTAATACATCCCTGCAGAACTTTTCCGTTCCAACAAATTGATAAGGTCAAATAGCAAAGTATCTATTAATACATATAACATCGATCTCCGATTAGGCATCAATTTTCTTCTCACAGTTCAACTATGTCTCAGAGTAAGGTAAATTTTTGATCGCAGCCTAGTACTAGACTCATATCCTTCCTGGAGCACAGCTTCAGACTGATGGAAAGTTGTTTTATTTATAGATTCTCAAAGGATTATGTTTTTATTCCACCATTGTTTAACTATATATTCTTCCAGCCTACATTAGTGCATTTGATATCACATTCAAGTTTATGTGCTTCATTCTAATCTGTAGCAACTTCTTCCTCATGTGCATGACTTGCAGCAAGACTGATGTTTTAGTATTTTAAACTGTAGGGAAAGGTAGAGAAAAGCATAGAGAGAAGGTGACRGAAGTGTCTGGCTCACCTCAGCAGCCTTTAATAAATATCTGAGACAATGCTGGTTCATTTTTGAAAGTGAGTTACCCCCTTGGAATTGCAGAACAACAATGCCATTAAACAAGAGCTCTCTCTCTAGGCTCCTACCAGATGTAAACCCCTGTAATACCAAATTGGAGAAAGGAAGGACCAGTCTTAATCCTCTCTAACAAGTGTTAGAGAAGAAAAATGTTTTGCACTTTAAAATGGTTGGTTTCCAGCTGTGGACTGAACAGAGATGTATAAGGTTAGTTAAGTAGCATTTTTATTTTACAAATGAGGAGACAATGTGTTCATTTCCCCAGGCTGAAAAATGAGATGCTTTCTTCTCCCTTTTTGTCCTTTGGAGAAAAGATGCACACAGATGTCGTAGGAAACTGTTGTTGCCTGTGAGTATAACAGAGGACAAAGCACAAGTGAGGAGAAAGAACTGTTTCAGCCAAAGGTCAGAGCTGGAACAACACAAAATTACTATAAATTTTCCGTGAATAAATTTATACCAGATTGTTCCAATCAACAAAACTACCTTTCAGTTAGTTTAATAAGGGCAAAGCAACTTGTCAACTCTTGAAGCAGAGCTCAGTAAGCTTGCAAGATAAACTACGTAATGTGGTAACTTCTGTGGGAGCTCTGCAGCAGTGCCTGCATCTGGCAGCAGCTGCAGAGGTGCCCCTGGGAGGGACCTTCTGCCTGGCAGAGGACAGCCCGCAGCATGATGTGACTACTGGGCACAGATGGCCAAATTCCTTTCCCTGGCCACATGTGCAGCCCCAAGCTGTTGCTGCTGCTACGGCCACCATGAAAGGTGGTGTGGAAGTCTGGCTTGTCTGAAAGTGTCACTCATTTTCTTCTCCTGCATACAGTGTGGGTCAGTTCAGCTGCAAACACACCTGGGGCCACTTGAGATGTCCAAGGGTCTCCCACGCAACCAGTGTCACTGCAGGAGGCATGTCTTCTGTCGATCCAGTGTCTTGCCTGCAAGACTCACGTCCCAGATATCCAAGGGCATTTTGCATGGCAAGTACACCTATGTTTAGGAAACTAATTACTGCCCCACGCAGAGGTTTGTCTGAGGAAATCTAGATATCTACAATGCAGGCATCTGGATGGGCTAGTCAATATGTCCATTGACTACATCATGACTAAATCAATTGAGATTTAGTCAATATAAGTCACTGGGATCTATGGTGCAATTCGTCTCATCCTGAAGCAGACATCTAAAATAGGTCATATGACTCCCACTCCAGAAGTGCTGATTTCTCTCCGTTGAGTATAAAGGGAGCCAAACATGAGATGGTCTGATGTAACCCTCCATTTTTCAGATGTCAAAAGTTAAACGAGTTCAATCTCTTTCTTGTTGTACTCGTCATGTGTGAACCCTGATGAAGTTCTCCAAATCCAAGAGTTTCTGGTTGGAAGGAGGAGAGGTACAGTTTTAGTAATTTATGAACCAAAGTTTTGTCCGAGCGATAGGATCAGCTCTGCCATCCACAGTGGTGGTAGGCAGCTCAATGACTCACAGTGCCTACCTTAGCTCAGGCCAGCTGACCTAGTCTGACTGTCAAAACAGCTACTGAAACTGCCCACTTCAACAACTATGGGTCAGGTGGCATTGTCCAGCTTAGAAATAAGAGTAAAAAAAATTGATTTGCTAAACTGTACAGGTGCATTATCCTGTCTCTCAYTAACATTTGTGGTATTTGCAGTATTTAAAGACTGTGCTTTTTTTACTCCTTAGACCATCAGTGCTTGGTTGCAATCCAGAGCAGAACAGCTCTGTAGATAGTGCTGTTGCATGTTTCCCCCAATATGTCTGAAGACAGAATTAACTGATATAAGCAATTATAAGACTACAAGATTCATAATCGACCTCCTTTGGAGTGACTATATAAGATAAATGCATATGATGTCACTAAACTGCTCTCTGATTATCCTTTAAAATCACAAACACTTTTGCAGGTAACACTTGGGATGTTATGTAGGAACATAAATACAAAATTMATTGATGGCATATTGATTTTATACAGTGACTCAAAGCATTTATCTTAGCTCTACTTATTACTTATCTTAAGTCCAAGGATGGCAGCAGAATCAGATTCTCACTAATGGAAAACATTTTTCAGGTTTCTCTGAAGAGAGATACAAATTGTTTGGTAATAGTATTTTGMATAATCACCTGTTTAAATAATTACCAGTATCATCCTCCTGCTGATGTTTTATAATAAACCTAATGATTTCTGAAAACATTGTATAACCTTCTGTAACTGACCCAGACATGTCAAGGTTTTCTGGTCTAGCAGTCAGCAAGGTGAAGAAATCGTGCTTAGCATGGGGAAGCCTTTTTCCTCCAGTGTCAAAGCCAAATGTTTTGCCAAACAGCTTGCTCATGTGTAGTGTTTTCTGCACATATCCAGCTGATACTGCTCTGCATCACAGAGCATTCGTGTTGSTTCTTGGATCAACAAGAGAGAAAATAATTTTGTCTTTGTGATTAGGCTAGTGATTAATCTTTTAAGTTTTCATTTTGAATTTTTTTTCAGATAGAGTAACTATGGTTACTTGATGCTGTTGTTTGAATTTATGATATTTATATAGCCTTTTCCTGTAGGGGAAGTGGGAAAGCAACTCCTCAATAGGGTTGAAAGTGTGCTTAAATAAACAGCAGTRTAAAATGCAAAGCATGTTGTGGTTTTATTTTGCCATTCCTTGCAAAATGAAAGAAAAATTGGAGAATATGTTTCAGTAGAAAACTTACTTTGCTTTAATTATGGTAACATTTAACTCTAATGGAAGCCTGTAAGTTTTCTACAATGACACATTGAATGTTTATGGTAGACAAGGATRGTGGCATGCAAAAATGTTCATAGATGTGCAGAGCTCTTGCTGATTCACAGGTATGTAGACCAGGTGGATTCCTTCAGTGCTCCATAGGTGCCCAGTGTAGAAGAGTCAAATATTTGCCCTTGAAACAGTGAAACTGCCTGTCAGAAGGTGAGAAGTCCTCAGTGAAAAAATATCTGGAAAGAGTCAGTCTTAGCCTAGAATGAGAGTTGAGATTTGTTTCGTGGTTCAATCAACCCAGAAGAAACCACCCAGAAAAGGGGGACACCGTAATGACTTGAGGAGTTCCCAGCCCCCTGAGGACAGGAAGCTTACTCCCACTCCTGCTCTGGAGCACACCTCCTTCAGCTATGCCTGCCAAGCTAAACGATGGATCAAACAACAGACCTGGGTAAAAAATATCCCCCCCCCCTTTTTTTTTTTTGCAATTTTTAGCCTGACTCAGAGTGCCCCATCAGTATTTGTGACACCACCATTGAGGTGTTTTATAGGAGGGTAATAGAAACCAGCACTGCAGTACCATCACTTGTCACTTCAATAGCACCAAACCATGGCTCCAGTCTTCACACCTCATGATGGCAGTGGCATATCCCTTTCTGGCTCTGCTTGCTTGGTGGTTCACTTTACTGGTAATTGCCCTTTAAACTGAACAAAGACGAGATGTTTTAATTATCCTTCTCAGTTTAGTGGAAGTGAGGTCATTATTTAACTGTTTAATATTTTCTGTGTCAGCATCATTATTTTTTCCACTAAATGTCCTTACCTTCTGTTATGCTTTCAAATTCCTGAGAAGATCACAGGTCCTATGTAGGGTGAAACTTTAAATATATTGATGTTAAAACCCACAGATACAGATGAGCCAGGATTAATGCTTAAATCTCAAGGGCTTCCAATGTCAAAGACAACATGGGAGTTGTGCAAGGAACTGATCTGAAAATTTCCACAAAGACTACCTGTCGGCAAACACTGATTTTCACTTATTCCAGGCATTTAATTTAAAATTCTTGTTCTCAGAAATTAACTCTTTAAAAAAGTCACACATTACTTCAGTTTCTGGGAGGATTTGTACACCACAGAGTACAATTATCATTCCCAACCCGTTGTGAAACAAAGTGCTTAATGCTAAAAACAGCAGGGAAGCTGGGTGTTCAGGCCTCCCTTTTAAAAGCACATTGGTCTGTGCACCCTGGAGTTAATGCAGTCTGTTTTCCTCTAGATTATATCTTGTGGTTGGCTGTCCAGCGTCTAATGAAGTGTGTGTTCATGTTGCATCTTTTAGTACTTTACAAGTTTTTGTTGGCAGCCAATTTTCATGAAGCCTCTCTGAGACTTCTGCTCTTGTGTTGAATTTGGTTTTATTACAGAAGGACTCTCTCTCTCTCTCTTGCACACACAGAGATACAGAAAGTAACTGCTTAAATTCTATATCCTTAGAGAAAGAGTTTAAGAACTCTCAGCTGCAAATAGTTAAGYTAATTCTGAATTTGCTTACTGGGCTTGCTTGTGTGCAAATCACTGTTGCAATGGCTGACTTCCGTATTCACTGGTTGTTGTACAAGTTCACGCCTCGGCCTTCCAGTGATGTTCTTGCAGAAGAAAGTTGCCTTGGCATTGTTTGCATCAGGAAAGTGTGAAGGCTATGAATGTTATTGAAAAGAATTTACTGGCTTGGAGGGTTTTCTCTTGTCAAATGAATGCTAGGGGGTAACACTTTGTAGTTTGTAACTTAGACTGGTGATTGCAGTGAAATTACAGCTCGTGGCAGAAACAGATGATGGTTGTGTCTTCGACACAGAGTCAGAACATCTGAGTGAGGTTTTAATGAGGCAGAATATTGTTACCCAGCCCTAGATCCAATAGCTTGTCATCTTGTCGTGAGCAGAATAATTACCAGTGATAAGGATTCGTTAAAAAGGTAACCTGCTTTTAAAAGGAAATGCTGTCTGAAGCTCAGCCTTTGGGCTATCAAACCTTTGAGTGGGATGCAGGGGAAGGCAATGAGATGGCAGTCAGTGTGCGGCTCGGAGGATTGGGACGGAGCAGAACGCTTTGTAATGTCACCCTCCATTTGCTAAAACAGCACACTGGAGAAAAGTAAGAGGAATACCCAGTTGTAAGAACTGCAATGGGACTTATCACTCCCAACCTTTTTAACTATAGAAAATATGAAGAGCTCAATAATATCTGGCTCCACAGATGTGCACAGACTAAATAGCAGGGACAAAGGAAGCAAACTGAATCTGAAATGAATCAGAGAGGAAAAACATTTAGAGCAACAATGACTCTGGGAGCTTCAGAAGTGAAGAGACTTTTGGGAAGATAGGAAGAAAAAGGAAATACTTTGTCCTGTTTAGGAATGATGTCTTCACAACTTTTCTTGCCTTTCAGGCTTGTGAAGGAGAGATTTGGCTGACTGGCAGAATAGATGGAGCTTTACAAGTTCCCTGGCCTCTATGCACTTCGGAGAAGGATCAATGTCACTTTTTGCCCTCTCACTGAGCCACTTGGTGACAAACTCATAGCTAAATGCCTTGAGATTAAGTTAGGGCCATGAATGCGTTTTTTGAAGTTGGGAATGCATCTTCCTCCTTTGGTGGATGGGACTGACTGGAGGGAGGGGACTGTCGTTTTGGGAGAGGGCAGGTTCCCTTCCCTATGGCAGCCTGGGCAAGCAGCAACTGAGTAATGTCGGAGTATGCTCATGTTCTCACAACATGGCTGGTTACTGCATTTAGACCATTCAGTCTGTAAAGTATTTCCATGTACTCATGAAAGCAGCCAAGGGGGTGTGATTTCACTAGTGGTTTGAAGGCTGGGAGATGTGTAACCAGCTCTCCCCACTCCAGTATGGATACAAGTAGGTGCAAAGCCAACTATTTGTCTTGCTGATCTTCAATGCCCGGTTCAGTGCTCCAGGAGAACTGCCCTCCTGCCTTTGTTGTGTCCAGGCCTCAGTGCACTGAAGAGGACATCACCCTGAGAGTCTCCCAGCTCAGGTTTTGGGCATGGTTTCTCTGACTTTGATCAAACAAGAATCCTGCTTGGTTCAGAGAGCGCTAAAAATGATCTGCTGCAGGCTTTTTCTTCCTGTTCTGATCATTCTTCCCTTTGGAAATCTCACCTAATAACACATTTTTCCTCTGACTGCCAGTATGTCAGTGAAAAGCATGGAGGCTAAATTGAGGAGATGAAGGGAAAGCTTTGGAGTTTTTAGGAACTTTTCTCTAAAAATTATTGAATTTCTCAAGCTCACATTCACAATAGAAGTGGGGAAAGACTAAAAAATGTAATACCATTATTATATACTACGTATTATATGTATTGATATAATTTTACTTTATTACCAGGTTAAGTGTACTGCTTTTTAGCAATTCTCTAGGACACAATCCTCTTCTGAGCCCACCATAGTTATGTTATTTCCTCTTCTCTACATCTGCGAAGACTTTTGGTGTAGCTCATGTCGGGAGGAAGGGGACTGCYCACCCCTGCACTATCTGCTCTGGGGGCTTTCCTGCACCTTTCCTTTTGGGGCCGCAGGGTCTCATCTGCCATCTGTCTGCTTATCACTTTTACAGCCCTTTTTGTACTCTTTCAGGGCACGTGCTGCAAACCAGAGACCCCCAGGAACAAGGATGGCAGAATTTCACTTGCATTTCCTCGGRTGCCAGGTCTGGACGAGGTGGCCGGACCATCCCACCTGGGATATTGCTCAATGATGTGTTTCGGTTCCGTTACTCCAACAACCATTTCACGGTTAAGGTTGAGCAGTAAAGCTGCAATCCCACTCCTTCTCTCTCTTTACTCTTGTGGCACCGCAAAGCACATTTTAAGGCACATTTTTGTGCTCCGCATTAAGAATACATCACTGACCAGGGGTGAATGGTCCCTGTAGCTCTATTAATGTTAAATGAGGCTTTTCATAAATCATGACTGAATTTCCTGTTACATTATGCCAGAAATTCTTATCTTAGTGCTCAGTGAAATTAAAGTAGCAAACAAGGATTGATATTTAAGTTGCATATCTACCTAAAAATATATTACAAACTCCATTAAAAAGTTGAAGATAATTTAAACAATTTAGTTTATATTAATGCCATTATTTAGAAATACAGTATATTTTTAATGCTGAAAAATGGTTATCTGGCAGCTTAATTAAATATTTAGAACAAACAGAAASAGCTGAGATCTAATTTTCAAATGCTACTTGGTCATATTTGGAGAAGGGTAAATATACCTGCATCTGTCTGCCTTTCCAAACAAAAAGGTTGCTAGCTACAGGGGATCGCTAGAAGATTTATATGTCTCTTTTTGTCTTTCATCTACCTAAAACAAATAAAATTCATGCTGYAGCTATAATGATGGAAGTAATAAGGGAAATGGTAATCAAGCAGAATTTAGCACTCTGAAATTATCTAGAAATGAATTACTTCAAATGAATGTTTAAACTGTGTAATAATTTTAGTGGGAGAATGGAAAATGAGGACTCATCARACGCTGCAGATAGACAGATGGAGAGCTAAGGGTCTTCCTTTTCCATGAGTTCAGCCCTCGCTGATGAAAATGGTCCTCCCACTGGTTGCTGTGACTTGCACGCCTCATTCTGCAAGACTTAATCCCTATTTAAATCTTTACACTAGAGGCCCTRTCATGTTCTTGCCACTTTGGGACTGATCATCTGCACAGCCTTTTCCTATCATTTCAAACACTGGGTTTACAAGAATTGGTACAAYTGCCCTACGCTGTCTAGCTCGTCCTCCCCAGCCCCACTCCGTGTGTAGACCCTGGTGCCTCTGCCAAGGAAAGGCAGCACACATATGAGTGCTGGGAGTATTTACAGTTTTTATTTGCTCGGCCCAGTTGAAAATGTCTGCTAGGGGCAAGGCTGGAGGGTATCTGTGTGGCTGAAKGAGCCAGAACCATTTGATCGAAGGGGAGAAAGCAGTGTCTTGATTCTCTTTTACTTGTTAGAGTCATTTGCACACTCATCAGTGAGTATGAGTGCACTTCACACCCATTCAGAGTGGTGAAAATCACAGTGGTAGGTACTGGAGAATCCCAGCTTGGGGCCCTTTAGCGTCTTCAGACTGCAAATAGGGCAGGAGTGTGTTACTGCCTTGGCTAAACCTTCTTGGGTCACTCTGGCTTGTGCCAGTCTGGTGCAAGATAAGCCTTAGCACTGAGGTGTGAGATGAATAGAGATGTTCTGCAAAACTTGGGTATCTCTGTCCCCCTTGCTGTAACTCCCACTGTAGGAATTCATTTTACCCAAGGAGAACAATGCAACCTCAGAAGAAAAAGAGTTATTACTAGTGGCAGTCAGCAAAAGTGGATCCAATACCGTGGGGCTGGTGCTGGTTCAAGCTGACGCATGGTTGAAGCTTTGCTCCTCYCCTTTCTTTGTGTTGCCCTTTTCCTGAGAGCACTGAAGAGCTTTCCCTGATGGAAAATTCCTCAGGAAAACACARCTATTTTGGCTGCCCTTTCCTCATGGTAGCTACAAACATGCTTAAGGGAAAGACGGTAATTGGCAATATCCAATTCCTGCCACATCCACATGGATCCCCAAGACACAACGTGCAGCAGCAGTAGGGCTGCTCTTATTTATGGCCGATCCTGAGGGGACACCTGTTGTCATCTGAGACATCTTTGCTCATCTAAGCCATCCACATGAGGCTGGTAGAAATTTTGTAAGGCATAAGAAGAACCTCATTGTTCCAGACGACAGCCTCCACATATGAACAGGCTCTAATAAAGCATATGATAATATTTTTTCTTGAGTGCTGGCCCCAAAAGGGAGGTTCATCCATATGCCAGAGTCTGCAGACTGTGACAGTGCACCTGCTCCCGCGGCAGCATCCTGGCCATGCAGTAGTGGTGCGTTTCTCTGTTTCAAAGCAGTAGATTACTGTTTGAAAAAATTCAGTGGCCTTATAAAGAAATGTTTCAACTGGGTGAAAACTTTCTGGCCCTCTGTTATTTTTGTACTCACCAGCTTTACCTATGGGTGAGTATTTCCTCCTCTCGTTCAGAGGCTTAACAAAAATCATTAAAATTACCACAAAGCTGTCTGTTGTCTGTGAGCAATTCCTGTGTGTTAAAGAAAACAGACAGGACTATGTTGGAAGAAATGTTTGGTTTTGAAAAACCCTTTTCATTCTGCCGATCTCCTTGCCCTCTTCAATCATGTGAAATAAAAGCAGGCATTTAACTAATAAGACATTTGTGTAAAATTACTTTTTTCTTGCCCTTGTTTTATATTACATGAATCTATCAATTTTCCCTGCATAAACAAACAAGATTAATAATTCCTGGATGTTTGAGAATATATCTACCTCTTATCATCAAGCCCATTCAAATGATTAAAAGGAATAATAAGAATAGTGTTTCATGTTGAATAAAATGCCTTTCGTTTGGGCATTAACGCACTGTGGCCCTTACTTACCAACACCCTAAGCAACTAAATTCTCATGAGGTAGATTAGCCTTTGAAGGCTAATCAGAAACCCAAGAGAAGCATATTTGAAGGGGCACATATTTCAGGAGCTGGCTGAAGGATGGACGTTAAGAGGCAGTTCTGAATGCAAACTGCTCAGAGCAGAAAATGGTTTGTTGTCACCCGAAGTGAGTGTGAATCCATTTTCCTGTCTCATGAAAAATGTTGAAGCTTCAAAGAGTTCTTTGTGCCAAACCCGTGTGCATTGGAGACCTATGAAAATATTTGTGTTTATTTATTTATTTTTCCTGACAAATGAGGAAGGGAGGTTGAGGAACAGAAGAGACGGGAGAGCTAACAGCTTGGTAGCTGRGTCCCTTTCCTGCATGTCCTGTGGATGCTCTGCTTGTTAGGAGGGAAGGGGCTCTTTCAACCTCCCTTCCATATCTGATACCACTCTCAGTAAACAACCATGCATGAGCATGTATTGGAATAGAGTGGTTTGTGTCTCCTTTCTCTACTCAGCTACTGATTGGGGATTTTGGTTTCTCATCCTCTCCAACAAAAATGGCCTGGTCTTGGGGGCAAAAAAAATTTAAAAACAGAACAAAAGCTCCTGTTGATTCATCATTTCTTAACAAGGAATATCTTGCCGAACATTTTCCAATCTATTAGCTCTGCTTTTTTTTGTGTTCACCTCAGCACCTAACTCTTCTGCTCTGTGCCAGAAGTGATGGCACTGCTGTGATACAGAGGATAAAAGTACTGCTTTGCTTCTTGCGATACAGTGAGGAGAGATTGAGGCATGAGTGGCAGCACTTTGTAAGCTTAGGATGAGTCTTGAGCACTCCGTGTCTCGAGGGAGCAACAGCACAGGGATGCAGAGGACAGACCCTTCAAATCTTCCGGAGCCGGACCCAGTGAGCTTAGCCTGTATCAGCACCATTCTACTTATGTGAAATACTCAGCTATACAAACAAGGGTAACAAGGCAAGACAACAACCACCCTATCAGCATCAGGAGGAAAGGGAGATGAGGTACAGTCCCCTCTCTCCTCCCCACCCCATCCTTTAGCTTCATAGCTTGTAATTTGGGTGTCTATCCAGAAGGCAAATCCTCTTGGCAGCAAAGCATCCTTTTGAGTCAGATCAGCTACGAGAGAAGGTAAAAGCAAGCTGGTACATGGCTGAAATGCACCGAAGAGGACCGCAGTGATCATTTCAGAAGTGTACCATTAAATGGGCAAATTTCTACTGCTGCGAGAGCATTCAGTGAGGGTCCACATAGTTTGGGACCATCACCTCAGCCAGGCAGGCACAGAAACACGATGGTGTTTTTCTATTTCCACTTCTCTTTCTCCTTCCACCCCACCTTCCAAGTTCAGTGTTTTAATGCTTCTGGAAACCTGAACTGAAGAAATCACCTGTGGGTGCTGCTGACCTGGTAGAAACCAGCAGTGTTCCAACGGCATTCTACAGCCCACTCTGACACATTCGGAGGTCAAAACATCTTTGTCCTCTGTCATGTTCCTACTGGACTTGGTCTAAGTCATGAAGTTCATGGCTCTCTCTTTTCTTTTTAATTATTTTCTCTCTTTTGGCCTAAGAATATGGGAAAGATTTTATGCTGGGTTCATCTTCAGTTCAACCTTCATCAATAAATACTATACAAGTCAAAAATTTACCAAAGAAAACTTATTCTGTCAGCACAAACATTCACTCAAGTCAGACCCGCTCGGACACGTGGATGAGCGGAGCGTAACGTGACTGACTTCAGAAGGGTTGCTCCAGCAAGTGTCACGGTTGCTTGAATTTAAAATGTCAGAGACTTGCTCCATTTATAGCTCCTGCTGGGCACCAAAGCCTGTTGAAAAACCCTAAAAGACAGCTGGAAAGGGAATATTGTAGCAAATGTCAGTGTGTTTTAATTGACTGGTCTGAGCAAGGAAATCCACAAAATACTGAGAGGCCAAATCCTTGCCCTCAGATAGCTGGCTTCAGGAGAACTTGTAGATGCCTTCAAAGTGTACGTCATGCATCCCTGTTGCCTAAGAAGATAAGAGTCTAATGCAGCTGGTGAAGTTCAGCTTTGAGTTTGAGAGGTGTAGATCTGTGCTCAGCTCCACAGGTCAGGGGTTCAAACCTTGCTAACGACTCTTGAAGAAGCAAATCTCACACATCTATAGCAGAAATCAGCCCCAGAAGTTTAACACTAGTGAGTTCTCAGTAATCCACTGAAAAGCAATACTACGAAGAAGGGAAGCTTTCTGCCTTTGAAAATGCAATCTCCACACCCTGCTGTATCTGAAAATGTGCTTTAGCAGTGGTGAAAATGTCACCTTATCACCAGCGCTGAGATCATTGCATTGGACAGACCYGCTCAAAGCAGGTAGGGACCATTTTACATAATTCAGCAATGGGTAGAGATTCTCAGTGTCCAGTGCATTTGAGGACTTTGGTTGAGCCAGACTTGAGCTAACCCATCAGGGAGGGCTGCTCCTATTTTCCTTAGTCGTCTGTCTCTTCACACTTGTTCATGACTTTCTCCTAAGGAAAGTAGGGAGTGTTGTGAGGTGGCTCACTCTGCAGGGAAAAGGCAGGAAAGCTAATACATKTCTCAGATACAAAGATGTGCTGTTAGGGAGCTAAGGTCACAGGCACAGGCAGGATGGCACAGGACAAAACATCTTGACTTCCCTTTCAAAGAACTATGAAAGCCTCTGGAAAAAAAAATCCCTCAGGTATCACCTTCTGAGCTGATGTTAAAATAGTTTTTATATGTAACTAAATAAAAATAAGGGCAGTGTGCAGTGATTACTCATTTCTCTCATCTCTCGCATGCTGAGTTTTTGCTCACTTTCACGTATGAAAAAAAAAGTGCATGTGAGCTTTATTTCTAGTAATAGTTTTGTGAAGGACTTTCTAATATCTTACAGGACACCAATAGCTGCTAGAGGCTGGGCTAAGAAACAGCAGCATAGATGCACCTATCCAGCAGCTGGGGCRTGTGCATCATGTTGAGATGTTCATTGGCAAAGACAGACAGTATGGGAGAGGGCAGCAGCAGCCAAGGAAAGTTGGTAGCAGACAGAAGGGACTTAAGTAATTTAGAAAGAAGATATGAATACCTATTCCTTGTGAAAGTGAGAAAAACCTATTCTACTGTAAATCCTCTGGCATGATGCAGAAAGAAATGAGTGCTGTACCTTGCAGCACAGCTCTTTAAAGAGTGAAAAGATGTTCTTGCTTCCCTGAGGTTAACTTCAAATAAGGTTCCAGTTTTGGCTTGTGAAGAAGCCAGCCACCTTGCTCCTTTGCAGCCCTGCTCCCACCTGCGTACACGCCCTGTGCACCAAGAGGAAAGCTCACACTCCCAGGAGGAAAGCTCAACACTCCCAGGAGGAAAGCTCAACACTCCCAGGAGGAAAGCTCACACTCCCAGGAGGTGCATCTGCTCATGACAACACTCAGGGCAGGAAGAGCTTTCTTGAGCTCAGCTTTCAAGTGGGAGTGGAGGGTTAAAACAGAAACATAACCTGAGGGGGTTGGTATATTTTTTGTGTTGTGAGAAGCATCAGGCACAGAAAAGAAATGAAAGAAAAATCCACYTCTGTCCCCAGAGATCCAGCAGTCTAAACAGACAAGTGAACAAAAGGTGGGAGAGGRAAGGGATGCCTGGAGAGGTGAAGCAGTGACCCAAGGTCACAGAGCCAGGGCAGAGTTAGCAGARGAGCCAAAGCTTTCCTAGCTGCAGCCTATCCTTTATCTATTTGTTGGACGATCTTGGCTTAAGACACCTTTTTCAAAGCCAGGTTAGCAACTATAGTTACACTCCAGTCATCTTTATTGCATTCTTATAGTTTACTCAGACAGCCTCATAGGCACAGCACTTTATGGACATCTAAAATGGCGGGTATCTGCTGTGAGGAGCTCAGTTTAGACTGTGCTTAACGCTGTAAAGTAATAGCAGACAATAAACTAAAAAAGACAGGTGGGAGGACTGTAACATTGAAGGTACTGATATATCAAAGAAAAGGTAATGAAATCCTACGTGGCCAGATCATCCTTCATCCGTAAAACAGGACAGTTCACAGCAAGGGAGGATTACATTTAAATGCAGCTCTGCCTTACTAACATTTTTTGGCCATGTTCCCTTCTCTCTTGCCTGTGCTGTGATGACCACTAGACTTCCCCTTTGATCTCAAGCTTAGTGGGTGAAAAAGGAGAGAAGGTTTTTATAACCTTTAAGGATAATGCAAATGTAGGTCAAAACCTAACTGTTTACCTCGCACCGATTTTAAAAAAAGAGGATGAAGCTGGACCTGGAAGTAAAGGTGTGCTGGCCGGTRAGAAAGCACGTATGGAAAAATACATTGCTAAATGTGAAGGAATAGTGAACACAAAGAGATTAATGTGCTCTGCTTGGGGAGACTGGAGAATCACTGTCCTGCAATACCAAAAGCCAGGAGGGTGAAATTGCATTCACAGTAGCAATTCTATAAATGTATGCTATGACTGTTGGAAAATACAGTGTTGTCATTGAGAAAAAAAGCAGGGAAAGGGGTAGAGACAACTAAACAGTAATAATCTGATTGAAAYTGCACCAAATGTTTTGGAATCAGTGTGGAAGCAAGGAACAACCAAAGACATGGAGGTGAGCAGAAAGTGGACTAAAAAACAACACAGGTTTATCAAAGGGAGAGCATGCTGTGCTGTCTGATACCTTCCGTTGATAAAGGGATTATATCCATGGGATTTCCCTTATATAAAAAAAAATCAAAAAAAACATTTGAGACAGTGCCACATGAGAAACTATCAGTAAAATCAGAAAACATGAGGACCAAGAACATGAGTGCAAGAACTTTACAGTGAATAAAGAAATGACTGAAAAGGAGGCTTTAATAGTTGCACAGAGAAGTTACTGAAAATCTTTCTCAAGAATCCTTGCAAGACCACRCAACAGGCAATAAAGGAGAAATGGTAAAGGAAGAGAATTACCTTCCTTCACRAGATGTCTATGAGCCACAGATGTGGCATGGCTATGAGAAGGCGTATACCATGGTAGGCTGCACTGGGAGAAGCACATCTAGTAGAGGTAGGTAAATAGTGACATCACCGTGTAAGGCACTGGTCAGGCATCAGGAATTGTAACATTTTTCTATATAAAATGTAAATGTAAAATTCTGGCTGTCTACATTAAAGTGAGATTAATCACAAGTTGACAGGAGCAGGAAAGTAGAGTGGATAGGAGCAAGAGAGTGTCTTTTACAGAAAGAGACTAGATGAGTATAACTCTTACTAGCAAAAGAAGGATAAGMAAGTGTATGACTACTGTCAGCAAATATGTGAGGATGAGCAAATACACGGGATGAGTACTCAGCAGCAGAGAAGAGAAGGTTAATGCAGGTGAAAGAACAGACACACACAGACTGGCCAGGGATAGTCTTGAACTAGAAATTTCTAACCGTAGAGGAGCAAGGCTCTGGAACAGTTTCTGGATGAGGTCAGGGTATAGGACTAAACTATTTTGAAGATGGCACATAATTTGGGTGCCTGCAACAGCAGGGGCTAGATGCAAGGATCTGGGTGATCCCTTCTTGCCTTGAGCACCTCTACATTAAGGAGGAATGGGCAACATCATGGGTGCACGTAGGGAACTAATCTCAACATGAATTGTTATTCACTGCCCTCTGCTGAGGTGGTTTTTTTTGGCTTTGTTGACAGTGTTTGAACACTGGCTGACTGAGTCTTGGATGTGGTATCTTTTGGTGTAATCTGCACACCTTTCTCCCCAGCCCTGAAAGCACGTCATCCAGTAGGGAGTATATCCCTGAGCATCCTGCCCTCCAAGGGTATGTCCAAAAGAGCTGGGTGTCACTGGGAGAAGGCAATGCATCACTGAGGCATAGAGGCAAGTATGTAGTTGTAAGAGATGCTCTGTTTTATGTCTGCTGTGGGGAAGAAGTAGTGTGCAAAGTACAGAAAATAAACTGTGGGTCAAGCACTGCCTTTCCGATTACAAAGAGACTTCACACGCCATCAATTCTAAGAAGACCTCTGGTCTTTAATCCAATAGCTGAGGCTTACAAACAACTTGCTACCATAGCTCACTAAAACTTCATGACTCTCTGGGTCAGAAATGCAGCCCTGGTTATTAGAATTCAATAGATCTCCACCTCTTTACACCAGGATTGGGCCTGGCCACGCAGTCATCATGGTGGCCTTTGGCTTAGACTATATATTAATTTAGATACAGCATTTACCTCTGCAGTTCAACAGAGTGAAGTTATCAATTATCTGAATAATGTAATATGAAAGGGAAATACAATTTCACTTAGAGATCTACAGGGATAAACTAGTGTTCCAAATAGCCTCTTGACAGATACCTGCACATTAAAGGTTACTTTCTTTGTCAATTTAATAACAGAGCTCTCCTAGATGCATCCATCTTAGTAAAAAAAAAAAAAAAAAAAAAATCAAAATCTAATTTAGCAACTCCCCACATAGTATTGGGATATTTATAAGAAAGTAATATCCGAATTATTTCAGCCTTTAGTAAATCTATAAAACACTTACAGAAGTAGACACTGAGACATCTTCTGTGAGCTGGAATCAGTGGGCTACCATTCAAATCCTCCCCGAACACCCCCCAGCAGCTGGGCTTCRGTTTTCTCACTCCACAAGGAGCTGCTACTGGAGATGGCCAAAGCCAGGTTCATGATTTTGATTTATGTTAGTTGTACACAGTGTCTCAGAGCATATCTACAGACATGTCTCAAGATTTTCCTAGTTAAAAAGATTATCATCTTGTGGAAATAGGACTGCCCCTTCTGTGACAYGTAGAAAAAAGCTGCCAGATCTGTCTGAAGCCCATCCCAGAAGCAGGAGCTTTGCTCTCGCTAGCCCTGCRGAAGTCATTGTTAGGTTTCCAGTTCTTAGCCAGACTATGGCAAAGATGTGTTCCCCAGAGSTCTCCTTCTCAATTTGCTCCACAAGTATCTGGGGAGACAGTTTGACTTCCTGAACTTGGGCAATGGATCCAAACACTTTGAAGGCCACTATCATATCTGAACTTTCAGTGGCCTGGGTTGCACGTTCAGCTGGGCAAAACCCTGAAGCCCAGACCAGCTGGGTGAAACCCAGATGCCTGACAAGCACTGTGTAAAGACTGTAATGTTACCTTGGCCCTTAATTGGGATCTTTGGATGGTGCCATAGTTGGAAAAACAACCAGGAAACTTTTATTTTGTAAGGCCATGACATTAAGGGTACAGAGACTCAATAGGCAAGCCTTATTTCCAGTGATTCTCTTAAATGGTACTGCCAATAGTGGCACAACCTTCRTCTGGAAGGATGTGAATATGTCCTGGTGCTTATCTGAAGACAGCACTTAGAGAGAGGACCATCACTTGAGAAATAGAAGGTGGCAGCTGCTAAAAATTAACAATAATTTCTTATCATGCCATTGAACACTTATAAATTATATCCTTGTTTTGACCTGCTRACCTGAGAAGTTAGTACAAACAAAAGTCATTTGTATGAAAATCTTGGAAGACTTAAAGAAACATGTATCTGAATTTATTTCAATTAAAATGTGAAAATGTAAAGTTAAAAGAAAAAGGACASTGTTCCTTTGCCACTGATAGTCATTACCCAAGAAAGATAAGATAAATTCTGAAATTAAGAGTTCTGTTCATTGACATCTAGGCTTCTGTACAATAATTTTTTTGCCAGCATAGTTACTTTGCTGGTCAATGTGATGCCGCTGATTTCATCTTCAACTTGGTGTCCAGGCAAAAGGTCCTAGTTCACCAGYGGTTGCACTGCCTTTTTGTGATAAAGTTTATTTCAAGAGGACTGAACTGTTGGAGAGGTAGGAATTGAGATCCAGATTCTTTAAGGATGTCGATCAACTTTTTCTCACTATCTTACTGATGACAATATCAATTTGTCCGCTTTCTATGTTCAATCAAAAAAACTTTGCAGTAGCAGCATATAGACCTCAGAAAACATGCATCTCCTGATCAGTTATCAGGGCTTAGCATTAACTTGTGTCTTCCCATATCTCTGAAAACGACTTGCTTCAGTGGCCTTCTTTAGTGGGCTGAGGGGAGGTATTTGATTTGTGCTAGTCTTGTGCATCCTTTTTGGCCCAGCTGCAGGAGACTGCAAGCAAAGCAAAGACAACAAAGAATTATCATGTGTCTTGAGCTTAGAGCATCTTTAAAATAACCCAATCCACTGCTAGAGTCTGAATAGAAGGTCATAGAGCTATTCCTCTCAACTAGATGTTTGTTCCTCTCACCAGAAAACCAATGTGTTTAAATAACAAATTCCTATATGAATAATATGCTAATTTTTTATCACTTGTCTGAATTTTATGATTGGGACACAGATCTCTGCATTCAGGAAAAAGAGGATGGAAACATAGTGCTGCTTCCTGTCTGTGGCATTTGCTTTTCTCCCTGGGATGTAAACTCCTCTGGGTCACTATCAAACAACATTTCTGCAGTTTTTTAGTTCTCTGCTCAAAGCTGGGTTTCAGACTAGATCCCAGGAAACACTGAATGTTTTAAATTCCTGTTAAAAAGGACACGTACAGTGAGAGTCTTAACGCCTACTCAGGTCAGGTACTTTGATTCTGCTACAAAAGAGGGAAGCCGTGAGCTGCAGTTCCCACAGAGTTATTCAGTGTTTATCTCCAAAGGGGTATGACATTTGAAGTTTAGTAACAAGCACCTATCCTCCTAAGCAGGCAAAGCTAAATGCAAATTTCATGGCAATGCAAATGCAGAATTTCCATTTCATGCTTGGAAGAAGGAAGTGGCTTCGTATGACCTCCTTTTTCAGAGTCTTCCTGAATTGATAGATCTGATCCAAACTAGCTGCTCTGTCCTGGAGTGCCTGCAGCCCTTGCTGTCTTCTTGCTGTTTCTGTATTTCTTTCCTGGAATCTGATCCTCTGCCCTTCCCTGTCCCCCAGCACTGACTCCATTTCAGTGCTTTGTGAAGTTCCTCCTTCCCTCCCATGGGGGTTCATTTAGGAGTCCACATTACTAATCTAAACTCCTATCTTTGGCCATGCCAGCCCACTCCAGCCTTTCCAAATTCTCATGTTTCCCTAGCTACAGCATTAACACCTCCATTGCCCGTCCCATGTCAAAGCATTAAAATCACTTCCCACAGGGGACAGTCCTAGTAGCTGGTAGCGATTACTCAGATAGCAGGTTGTAGGAAAGAAAACAGCCATTTAAGCTGATTGATAAATTTTCATTGTGGTACCACTTCACTGTGTTCAGCACAAAGCCCTGTGTGTGGCACCAGGCAGGAGCAGCCTCTCTTGGGAGCCACCAGCAGCTTCCTGCCCTGATGCAGCTCTCATGTGCCCCCAGCAGGGCTGATCTGTGCAGGTGGAGGTGGAGGTGGTGGTTTTGCCTCTTTGGTTTTGGGACTCTTTTTTTTTCCCCCAGATAAAATCTTGCCTTGCCTTGCCTCGCCTTGCCTTCCCCTCCCTTTTCCCATGCACAGTTAGGTACCCGCAGACAGTATCTGTTGGCTGGAGCAGCTCCCAGATGGCATAGGGCAGCTACCCAAGGGCACATAGGAAGTCTGTGGTAGAGCCAGAAATCAACCCTTCTCAAAATGCCAAATCATCATTTTCAGAGACTGAAACAATGACATGTTTTTCATTCTATTAACTCAGAGCACAGGCAAAATGCCAGGCCCCATGATCACTGCCAAAGGGAATGGAAGGGAGTCTTTGCTGACTTTGTACAAGTGTTGATGTCCTTGCAGCAGAGATAAGGCTCGGGGCTCTAACACAGGGATACCAGTGACCCCCTCAAATCTGCAACTGCAAAGGCTTGGGGCTCCTTTATCCTCTAACAGGGCCACGACATTGCTGCCCTTCATAGAGCTGCTGTATCRAGCAGTCAAGAGCTTAATATCAATGATGTTCCCCGAAATCAGGGAGTGAAGCTTC
Organism: Oceanodroma leucorhoa; assembly: GCA_030449065.1. Lineage (NCBI taxonomy): Eukaryota > Metazoa > Chordata > Aves > Procellariiformes > Oceanodroma > Oceanodroma leucorhoa. The sequence continues at coordinate 5,249,472 of JASVER010000021.1, read as the reverse complement.
CCCAGCCCTTGCTTAGGAATCACAAAATAAAACATGGCCACTCCGATCTCAATTTGTCCACATTTTCAGGAAAAGTGGTGGTGCAGAAACTTCCTCTAAGGCTGCACCCTGTTCTCCAAACTGTGGGCTAGCAATAAGGAAAAGCAGAGAAAGGGTCTCTCCTGCCCAGAGCAGCTCACACAAAGCAGCGTGAAACCCTCCCCACCTAACCCACAGCACACTCTTCTAAAGCTCTCCTTTCACTTCAGGCAGGGCAATGCCATGGCCTTTAATCAAATTCCTCCCTCAAGCAGCCATGTGTGCAGTCTGGGTCCTCTCACTGCTGTGCATTTATTCCCACTAAGTATGCAGTGCGTGCGTGAGGTACTGCCTTGCTAAGTATTCCTCTCTTAATAAATTATTGACAAAGCTTCTCCTTGACAGATTGCAAAGCCAGCGAGCCCTGGGCAATTCGGCTCTTCCCCTAAAATGTTCTAACACTTGTATTTATCTGAAGAACATATGCATATTTTTCCTGATGACTTTGCAGCTTTTTGAATTGTCATCTTCTTCACAAATGCTTTGGCTTCCTGCAGACAGGAAAACCACTTTCCCCCCCTCTACACTCAACTTTTCATATTGCTTTTGGGTTTAATAGGGAAATACTCTACTGGAGATGTGACCGGACTGCTTACTGACAGATCATGAAGTATCAACTCTCGTCTGACTGTTGGCTTTGGTATAAATGCTCAACAAAGAAGCAAGTTAACACACAAACACTATTTTACGATTGTAGCTGACTCGTGCTGAACATTGCTCTGTGATCTTGTTGGCAAGGGACGAAGGCAGTACTATCTCCAACAGGCTCCTTAAGGAAAGCCCTATTGGACAAGGTGAATGAGCAAAAAGCAATGGGATGACTGCAAAATATTTAAACTCAATGGTTCTGATCTGTTTTCCTCCTGTTTGTATGTGCTGGCCATGTACGTACTCAGTTGTCCATTCTGCAGATCTGTATACAACCTTCTAGCAAACCACAGAAATGATCCATTGGCTGTGGCAAAAGTCTGGGAGTCAGGATTATCAGGTTGCATTTAGGAAACCATCCCAATGCCTCTGTGTGATACAGGAAACTCATTGAGCACTTTCTTGACTCAGCTAATCCATCTAAAACAGCAAACAGTGTCCAATGCTTTTTAAGTCTTAAAAGCATTAGATATAATTAACAGATATGTGCAGAATGTGTGGCAATTCTCAAAGGAGAGGCCAATGCCATCAAGATTGACATTGTTACTGATTTTATTATTATACCTGGTTCCTACTGGGAGCACACAGCTTTTCACTGGGCTTGGGCAGTATTTTGCGGGTTGTGTTTCTGTACAGCTGCACAGCTGAAGAGCCAAAGAGCTTGGGATTGTTCCGGTTGTATAAAGGCAGGAGTTTCTCAGGACAGTAGGAAAACACCATTTTAGTAGATTTTTCCCAAATATAGGCCCAAATTGACCACATGGGAGCCAGCATGGCAGATATGAGCTTCTTGGCAGTGTGACTGGGGGGGGTGTCTGCTCCAAGTCATCCTTGTATGTCTTAGACCATTAAAAACACRAAGCAGAGCCATATGTCTGCTGGAACCTGAGTTTCCCAGGCACGCTCTGACTACAGTAAGTTGCCTTGGAGGTCTGTTAGCAGCCAAAACCTGATTTATCTCTAGAAGTAGAGTAGCCTTCAAATGGCAACCGAGAATATATTTTACTGTTAGTAAAGCCACATAGAGCACTTGCTGTCCCAGCCACAAATAAGGTTGAGCTGGGTTCAGAGTACTCTTTGCAGCACTTAAGCCAAACAGGCAGGCTTGGGGCAGGCAGCTCTGCTGGAGCCATGCCCATGCACAGGTCATGTCATGTTTGTAGGACTTTATTGATTACTGGAAGGTGGTTTGCAGTTTTTAGAAAGTGGGGCAACCATCAGGCTTCATATTCTTTCCTATTTCCCCCAAATCATCTTTCTAAAATTCTGCATCCATTTACTGTGCCAAAAATATTTTTAAATATTCCTTTTTAAGTCAGCAAAATCTCCTGCTATTTCCATATTTAACTTCAGCATTATTTTTATCATCTGCTGTGTTTTGTGCTTCTAGAGTCAGGTAGAACTTTTTTGTTCTCTTTGAAAGCTGCAAATGTTCCACTGCCGGTCTGGTTTTGTGTTGGCTCTAACCACTGGCTTCATGGAGCTGGCTCCTTCAAATTCCCCAAGTAAGCGGGTGTAGAAAGGAGGAGGGATGGTAAAAAGCAGGTAGAGATTGGAAGATGATAAACACCTATCAATCAGTTCTGTTTCTGTGAGTGGTTACATATTTTCTCATTTGAAGCACTCAGAGCTGTTAATGCCAGTCCTTGCATGGTAAGAGCTTGCACCTTCAGGGTTTTCTTTTTTTAAATTTTACTTAACTTTTATCTCCATAAGTCATCAGATATCATACCCCAATGGCCATTGTTTCATCGCGCCAGAGAAAAATACAAGCTTGTTTTCCTTCAGTGCCCCTGCCCCACTGGGCCAATCCTTGTTTCAGAATATGAAGTATCATAAAGTTTATGTAAAAGACTGTTGTTCTCCCTGTATTTTTCACTATTACAAATATAGGCTTTCAAGCAAATATAGGCTTTCAAACCTTTTCTTCTACTTCTTGTTCCAGACCTGGCGTTCTGGCTCAATTCTTGATTTGTGGATAAAACTTAAGGGTACGATCTATTAACCCCATTTTGTTTTTACATATCTCCTTTGCTGCCTGAGACCTGCATTTAAAACTTTAATCCCGAGTGAACTGATAGGAAAAGCATTGATTGCTGGCTAGAATGGATATTTCTAATCYATCTTCACCAAAGGTATGCCCAATTCACCCTTCTTAATCCTAAATTACAACCTTTTTCTACACACCTGGGAAGGATGGTCAATATTGAAAATAAACTACCTGGAGTACCCCAGGGCAACATCTGTGGTAGCAATTACCTTCCCAGTGAGGAAATCCCTTCACTCAGTTTTTAAAGGTTATAGTTTTCAGTGCCAGGGTCTTCAGAGGTGTTCAGTCAGGATTATGAGTTTTCAGGGATCTTGCACTCTAGTTGAGATCTCTTTATATAATCTTTTTTTTTGCATTACCARTGAATGCTCTTTAAGACACCACTGAAAAGATTATGTGAAGGACACTCACAGAAATGGGACCTCAGATGCCCCCTGACCTGGCAGAGATATTGCAAAGCACTGTCTCTAGCTACCTCTAACTGTGAACACAGTTTCTGGGTCCTGATCTTGGGAACAAGGGGCTTATTTATGAAGCTAATAATGTAAGATTAATCTGAATTAAATCCCTCAGTCTGAGTATCTCAAAATAAGATCTCTTCTCATTTATTTGACAGGTTTTGGAGGAATGTTTCTCAAAATTTCTGGACCACAGAAAGGTCTCACAGCCCCAGCTGCACCTCACCCATGCATGCCCCTTGTGAAAGATTTGCAAAGGCAGAAGGGATGTGCCCACCAGCTGTGCCTCAGACTTCTGGCATCCCACAAACCACAACCGGGACACCACTGGGACTGAGCCTCATGGGCACGTGCTGAACAAACTCAATACAAGCAAACACTGAATGACAGTCTTGGTCCCCAAGAATTTGCAACCTGAAACACAGGTACTTCATTCCAGGGACATTTTCAAAACTGGAAGAGCGATTTCACTGCCAGTTTTGTGCCTCAGTATCCTAAATTATGGCATGTCAAACTATGGGATAGCATATAGTACAGAGAAGACAAGGGCCATCAGTGACATCACTGTGAGAGGATGCCAGCTGTGGTCTGGCAGCCATAAAGCTGCTCAGGCTATGGTCCAGCTGACCTATCTTGCATTTCCACAGGACATATTAACTCAGATGCTAGTTCTGGTACTACCTTGGTCATCAGTGGCTTGGGGCCTGTGCGGCCACTTGATGGGCAGCATTTTAGGAACTTCTGAGAATGATGTCCTTGAAGCTCATGCTCCTGTCTAGTAGCTATGGAGTGTTATTTTACAAGGATGACACAAAGGATTTCTAGAAACTTATTAATTCAATACAAAATGGTGCAACTGTGTGTTTTATTTCCACACTGAGCTCTGGAACAACTAGCTACCCTGCATCAAAAAATTTCAGTTTGTGGGACATAGATAAAGATGTCACAGGGAAAAAGATTTGTCCTAAAAAGCCACAATATAAAAAGAAATTTTCTTACATCATGTATACAGTAGAAGAGCATAAAAAAGACAGAAGTATCAGGCTTTTGCATTTTCTAAGGGGTCCTGCTCTGGATTCTGTCGTACTGCAAAGCCATGTCTAACACTTGCATAACAAAACCATCAACTATTCTATTTAACCATCCCCAAGAAATCAAGCAGTTTTGATGGTATAAGGGYACACCAGAACCTCTTGTTACCAGAGCTATGACAATCATAGAATCATAGAATGGTTTGGGTTGTTTGGGTTGGAAGGGACCTTTAAAGATCATCTAGTCCAACACCCCTGTCATGGGCAGGGACATCTTCAACTAGATCAGGTTGCTTAAAGCCCCATCCAATCTGACTTTGAACTCTTCCAATCATGGGGCATCTACAACTTCTCTGGGCAACCCATTCCAGTGTCTCACCACCCTCATTGTATGACAGTACAGGAGTTTGTCTGCCCACAACTCTCAACAATACAACTGGGTGCAGACATCTGTAATATAGACCTGAGCTTATCTATCCAGTCCACTCCCACCACTGCTTCCTGTGCCTGCAAACTTGCAGCGGCAATGCAACCTAGAGCTAAAGGAGGGGTTGGCTGGGAACCTTCCCAGGGACCATATACCTTTCAAAGGTATCTGGACGACTACGTTATTCCAAGGGTGACCAAGGCAGTTGGCAGATTTGGACATGAATAAGGGACAAAGGACTAGTTGGTTCTGCCCTGGGTCATCAAGTCCAGACACGTTTCACCATTAKTGACAACATTGTAAATCTTGTTTATAATCTGCTCAAGCTCTATCTTGAAATCATCCAGATTTCTTTTCCTCCATTACTTTYACTAGCCAGCATTTAAAATCCTTACTCTTCTAACAGAAACTGCCATACAATTCTCAGCCCAAACTAACAGGCATCTAAGTCCCTGTTCCAGCACTTCTTTTAATAGTCCTCCCTCCTTCATCTCATGTTATACAGAATGATCACGTCTCTTCCATTTGTTAAACCAAACAAGTTAAACATAAGATAAATGGCTGTATGTTGAGAGGAGATCAGACTTCTTGTCTCACAGAATTGCACAGCAAATCTCAAGCACCTCTTCCAAACCGTGCTTGTTGTTCTAGATCACAGGGGACTGGAGTTGTGCAGTGAAGTATTAAAGRCAGTGATTTGCTGATTCCTGTGGAAGAATACCTGTCCTTCTGTACCATTACTGGAAATATCTCATCTGAAAAGTCCCTGGCTCACAGTGACTATTTTCATGCTGAATTCTCTCCTTCCCCAGCCATGCTATTTTCCAGTCATGTGGGACTATTCCCAATCCAGCAACCTTTTTATAGTTCCTGCTACRGGGGTTGGATTTTATGTGTTGTTTTTTCCAGCATTGTGTTGGAGATTTTTCAGTCCCCTGAGTGTACTGAGATCTCTGGACTTGGCTTTTACCTGGGGTATGACTGTACTCTTCTACATGTGATCCATTACCCTGGTCGCCTGGGCTTTACAAGCAATCCTGCATCTTCCTCCTTATTAAAACAAGAAACACAATGCTCATTTCATGTTTTGTCTAGGGCTTTAGTCCCCTCCCAAGCCATTCTGTCTCTGACTCTTTTCTTCTTCTTCCTTTTAATAACTAGACACCTTTCAGTACCTCATATTTATTTCTTTTTCCAGAAATAACTCAGTTTGACTCTTGGCATTTCTCATCCTGTTGACAGCATTAACAGATGAATATTTTGTTAATGCTTCTGAGAGGATAGTCCCAATTTGCCTTTYTTATTCAGGTTGGATTATAGGAGTCATTTGCTAAAAGTGAATAACAAGAACACTTTGCTTGTAAACAGCATTTAATTGGTAATGGAATAATTTAGAGATAACATCACAGTGTCCTGCTGGCAYGGGATGCACCATCACTTTCATGCTCATTGATCCCATTTAATTTCCATGGTGTGCAGACCACAGCTCCCATCGGACCTCTGGAGCCCACCATGGAAAAGGCACTATATTTGACAAATGCATTTAATTTAACATCCTTCACAAGGGACTGTCCCTTGATTCCCCATTCCCTGTCTCATGTGATGGGCAAGCTCCATTGGGCAGATGCAACTCATCCATTTGGTGTGTGGACAGCATCCAGCCCAGGAGAAGCGCACCTCGCCACAGGGCTCTTAGATGTCACCATGTCCCTAGTGAGAAAAAATGGTGGTGCTTTGCTCCAGTTTAATCGTGTCTCTCAATTTTGTGAGCATTAAAACCATCCAAAGTATTTTCATGTAAGTCTAGCTGACAGCTTTTTTTTGTGAATAATGAAAAGAAGTAGGGTGAAATGAAATACTTCTAAAACGTTTTTGCCAGTTTTCCCCCTATGTTCCAACTCTGCTTTGCACTGACAGACAAATAAGATGCATATGAAAATAAAATCACCAATGAATAACACATTTCTTCAGGAGAGCATGTAAAGTCAGGAAGATTGTCTTTCCCATTTATGAGTTTAAAGCATGAATAATTTAGCAACATACTGGCACACTAAATATTTATTTGTGGTACTGCTCTGAGCAGAAAAGATTAAAAAAGGTGCAGAAAACAAACTTAACTTTGACCATAAATGTCTAAATAGGAGATTTACAAACTGACTTAAGGGGTTTAGGAACTTGTACCTCAGTTACAATAGGATTTATGCTACTAAATCCCTGGGTTTCTTCTGGAAATGTCCTCTAACATCCTTTGTGGTTCCTAGATATTTACGTTGGTTTGCCTTGATGAGCCTTCTACTTCTGGCACTTTTTGAACACAGTTTGTGTAAATACTCTAGAGTCAGCACTTCAAAAAAGACACATTGGCTGCATTGGTTTTAGTTATAAATAGACCTCATACAGTTAAAAATTAAATCCCCATCCTTGACTAGCTTTTCTGAAATTGGGCTAACAATCTGAGCACTTGTTTTGCTGTGTGCAAAGCAAATAATGATCAGTCCTTTCTGGAATTAGCCTCTGGAGAAAAGATGGGGGTGGAAAAAAAGGACAGCAGAGTCTGTTTACTGTAAACAGAGAGGAAGGAACATGGCGACGTGTTTGCCACCATGTGGTTTCCAAAGATGAAAAGCAAACACCACCTAAAACCCCTCAGGCAAGAGAAAACTCTGTTTCCTTTCTCTGTTCTCAGATGTCACCATTTGAAATGGTACTTAGGCTCCTAAATCTCTGATTTACTTTTCTGTATCAGTTTACAGCAGCGCATGAAGGGACAGGACAGAGTGGACATGTTCAGACACAGCCCCACTTTTAAGTATTTGGCTTTATTGTTCACACACCATGATTTTAAGATGGATCTGACTGCATGTAATTTTTAGCTAGAGACAAACAGCACAGGTAAAGCTGTAAAGAGAGATCATATTTTAAATACAAAAGCACAAGATGMCAGAGCTATGACTGAGCATCTGAGTGTTTGCTTTCTGAGTCATATTAGGAGTATCTTTTCAAGAAGCTTTCTCCATATTGTTCATTTTGCAGCTCCCTTTTTGTAACAAGCTGATCATATTGTTTTCCTCTGCAAAGTGGTAAGAAGTGAATGAGCTGCCTGCATCCTGCCACACTGTATTTAAAATCAGTTTCTGCCAGATCTCCCACGCAGGAAAAGTACCTCCTGGGCCTAATAGGCTGCCCATAGCACAGTCTGGGAAACCCAGCTTCAAATGCAGTGCTAATTCCTGGGAGAGGTGCAAAAAGTTTACAGTGTCAATGACATGGCTTTCTCAAAGAAGAGTCCTAGTTAAAAGTTAGGGCATGAATATAGAAACCATTGGATGGCATTCTCTGTCCTGTGTTACGGCAGATGGTTGGAGTCAGACTAGATAATAACAAGGTCCTTTGTGGACCTATAAGCCATAAATGGCATGAAGATAGCAATGTATATTTATGTTAAAGCCATAAAAACTATTTGAAACCATCACTAGGATTACAAAATCAGGCACACAGAGGCTAGGGAAAGCCAGAATTAAGGAAAGACTGCTAATTTATGCACAGCCACTATGATTGTCTTTTAATTTCATAATTAATTATGCACATTGCTCTGTGATGTGAGGGTTCAGGAGGAAAAAGAGCTCTCTTCTGACCTCTCCTGACTAGCTGGTGGCAAGCCAGAGTGAGAAGACCTGTGTCATGGGCCTCTGGGAACACCTGCTTTTGGGTTTGGGAACCCTGGGAACAGGGACCTCGGCACAGGGCTCCCCTCTCGCACGGCTCAGAGTAGTGGGGTATGGGTCTCAACCCCCACACCATCAGGGAAGGGTTGGACTTAGGCTTTCTTCTTGGATGAGCACTCCAGCTGGCACGACTCTGAGCTTAAATCCCACAGACAGGCTTATGGTGACATTCAACCCTGCAATACCCCACGCCATCAGTGGACTAGACCTCAACCCTCAAGTCCCAGCTGGAAAACAGAGGCAAGAGCGTTTCCTTGCTGCACAGGAATGCTGTGACAATGTACTCAGATAGCAACGGTTAAATAARTGGAAAATGTCTCCCACAAGCTTGTCAGCTCCTCCACTGATCTTCTCCAGAGCAGAGGCTGGTAATTATAGCTCTGTACATTAAATTAAATGGTGAGTTTGTCCAACAAAGCGTAAGTTAATTAATTTTTACTTGTTCTCTGTAAGATCTGAAGTCAACTCATTTGTGTTCAAAGGACAATGCCTTTAACCCACTGCCTTAAGTGTTTTCTAGTCTCACTGTCTCGGTTTAGCTACAACGCAAATCACATCACKCTGAAGCTTGTACCATTCACTGGCCAAATGTGTAAAAGCTGATTTTTTTTTTCCCCACTTTGCCTGGTAGTAGGTGACCGCATATCTGAAATTAGAATCATGGCCTTTGTTTACTATTCTGAGTATAAATTTTTCCTGCTTGAATTCCCTCTTTATTCTTGACATGGTTTCAGGCTCTTTAATTATTCAACACAATGAATATTTTCATCTTCACTTCACAACTCCGTGTATTTTCATTTCTTTTCCCATTCTAAAAAAAATAATCATAATTTGTTTTGCCATTTGGAATAAGCAGACTTCTGGGAGCTCGAGAGAGCATTCATCCTTCCTCTTTCATCTGTAGGTGAAAACGAGCAGCTGCCATGAACTAATCAGTGGCACACRCTAATGCCAGCAGTGTTCACAGTGGGACAGTATTCCATCCTCTGCCTCTGAAGCCTAAGACACTTTCCTCAGCACACCGCTGTATTAGCTGGGTATTGTTTATGGATTTGCTTGACAAGGGATCCTGTGGTACACATTGGTGTGGGAAGGTCCATGTACTTTCACAGCCACCAGTGCTTTGGGCAGCTAGGTTTGTGGTAGCTTCTGAAGAAGGGATGGGTAACAACTATCACTGGGGGGAAGAAGTGTTGTCCACCTCCATCGTGAGCAGCATTGGGCTCCCTAGGAATTTCCTCCCATTTCCAGCTGTGACCCTTCTCTGTCCCCTTCCCATGGCAGCAAGAGCCTGGCCCAAGCCTGGCACCTCTGTGTGTGGGGGGGTAGCAAATCCATCCCAGGAGAGCCAAGAATCCATGTTCCCCCACTGCTTGCTCAAGGTGGCACTGGCTTCTGCCCTACAGACATCGCTGAAAAGTCCAGTCCCAAGCTGCTGGGGATCTAGCTGTGCTTTGCAAGCCCCGGGCCTCACAGGTAGGCTCAGAAATGACCCTTTTGAGAGAGGGTCTTCTATTTTGTCACACTCMGGATCTGGCTCTAGAATACGTACTCAGCAACAAAGAAAGAGGCATCTAAAAACTGGGATACTTATTACCTAAGTATACATTTAGGAGTCAGGCTCTACGATATATTGCCCCTGGTGAAAAATGATTTCCTTTGACTTACCTTTCTTCATTTTGGGTATATTGATCTTTCTTAAAGGCAACCTGGATTTTGTAGGWTGGCTGACTGCAAACATACAGAAAATTAATACACACAGCACTGAGTGAAGGTCCAATCAAGAATATTGAAAAGTGAACTTAAACAACAGGAAATCAACTCCTGAGCCACAGTTTGCAATTACTTAAATAAATATATAGAGTTACTCCTGCCTATATAAGTAGATGTATTTTTGCCYTAGTTTACGCTGTCAAAAACTGTATTGCAAATGGTTTATCTACATCAGAGTGATAACTCTTTTTCTGTGGAGGAAGATAAGTGGTTAATATGCAGCTTTTTATGGCTTTCTGGGAATAAAAGATGAGGAGAATGTTCCAAACTTTTTAGTGAAAGATGAACCAATGACAAAGATGTAAGAGAAACCCACAACCCACAAGTGCCTTTCATCAAATACTGCCCAATCAATACAACGTTAAACAAAATTTAGACCTCTGGGGTAAAAATAACACATTCAAGATCACTTTGGAGATTGGACTAAAAATAAAGATCAGGTTTTGCCTTTGGATTAGATGGTTTAATCCTTCTTCTTTTTGTATTTTTTTTAAATTGCAGGGTGGTTTGTTTAGCTGGGGTCATCTGCGGGAGGGACATGTTAAAAAAAAAGAGTGTTAATAGCAGGGGACCACAGAGGGAAGAGGACAAAATGCAAGCTGCTTATATGTTTGCAGAGGCAGTTCCCAGCCCTGCAGCCCTCCACCAGCCTRCCTGCAGCAGAGCCTTCTCCAGGCAACAGGATCATGCTTTTGGGAGGAGTTGGAGGCTTGAGCTTTCCAGATGTAATATGTTTGGTTTTGTGAAAGTTGTAACTTTTTGGCAGTATTCAAAAAGCCAAAATATGCCAATGGCATTTTAGTCACCAGCTAAAACAGTTTCTGGGAGAGGTTGGTGGGAGCAGGGGGATGGACGAAGTTGGCTCACTACCTCCTCTGCCATGGACATGGGGGTTGTCTCCTGCTGGATTAGCTCATCAGAAGGAATTAGAGCAGCAAAAGTGCACTGGCTCTGGCACTTTTCAGCCACCCCCTGTTTGGYTGCATCCCAAGCCTGGCTTGGAGTGGACATGGCTTGGCAGTCGCTGTGGATGAAAATGTTTTTACAACATGTCTCTTGAAAGGAGTAACAAAGAGCTATCTGAGCAGGGAAGGTCTGGTCTGCAGAAAAGATGCAAGCTACCAATTTTAAAATGAGTTAGAAAGGAGATATCCTAGGCAACATATATATGGTATGGTCTCACCTGGAATACTGCATCCAACTCTGGGGCCCCCAGCACAAGAACACATGGACCTGTTAGAGTGGGTCCAGTGGGGGACCACAAAGTTGATCAGAGGGCTGGAATGCCTCTCCTATGAAGAAAAGCAGAGAAAGTTGGGGTTGTTCAGCCTGGAGAAGAGAAGGCTCCGGGGAGACCTTATTGCAGCCTTTCAGTACTTAAAGGGGGCTTATAAGAGAGATGGAGAGAGGCTTTTTACAAGGGCCTGTAGTGTTAGGACGAGGAGTAATGGTTTTAAACTAAAAGAGTGTAGATTTAGATTAGATGAAAGGAAGAAATTGTTTACTATGAGGGTGGTGAGATGCTGGAATGTGTTGCCAGAGAAGTTCTGAATGCTTGTGCTGGTTTTGGCTGGGATAGAGTTAGTCTTCTTCACAGTAGCTAGTATGGGACTATGTTTTGGATTTGTGCTGAAAACAGTGTTGATAACACAGGGATGTTTTMGTTACTGCTGAGCAGTGCTCACACAGAGCCAAGGCCTTTTCTGCTCCTCACCCCACCCCACCAGCGAGCAGGCTGGGGGGGCACAAGGAGTTGGGAGGGGACACGGCTGGGACAGCTGACCCCAACTGACCAAAGGGATATMCCACACCGTATGACGTCATGCTCAGTGTATAAAGCTGGGGAAGAAGAAGGAAGGGGGGATGTTCGGAGTGATGGCGYTTGTCTTCCCAAGTTACCGTTACGCGTGATGGAGCCCTGCTTTCCTGGGGATGGCTGAACACCTGCCTGCCGATGGGAAGTRGTGAATGAATTCCTTGYTTTGCTTTGCTTGCACACACAGCTTTTGCTTTCCCTATTAAACTGTCTTTATCTCAACCCACGAGTTTTCTCACTTTTACCCTTCCGATTCTCTCCCCCATCCCACAGGGGGGGAGTGAGCAAGCGGCTGTGTGGGGCTGAGTTGCCGGCTGGGGTTAAACCACGACAATGCCCCAACATTGGAAGTGTTCAAGGTCAGGTTGGATGGGGGCAACCTGATCTAGTGTTCCTGCCCATGGCAGAGGGGTTGGAATTAGATGATCTTTAAAGGTCCCTTCTGACCCAAACCATTCTATGATTCTATGATTCTATAAATGCAGTAACTTAATAACAAAAAGCTGACAAATAATAGGGAAAATAAGAGGGGAGCTGCTGTGAGCATGCATATGAGGCAAGTGTTCTGCTGAACTGAGGCTCCCACCTCACTGTGGGAATTCAGAGGAAAAACAAATTGAATTTCTGTCCCTGATGCTACCATTAGAAGTAGATTTTCACAGAAAAGCACAACAAACTAATTAAGGAGCGATCTATCTCAGGGTGAGTTGGGAGAGGAGAGAAACATCTGATCTGCTTTTGAGTAGCAGAAGTGAGACTTTTCCATGATTTTATTATAAGACTTTCTTCATTAAAAGAATTGATACACAACTAGAAATGTAGGGACCTTAGTGGAATAACCAACAAGTTTTTAATATCAATGGAGATTTTACGGAAACATGAAAGTCAGTCTGCTGCTGTTATAGGCACCTGTGTCATACAACCAAATTTGTAGTGTGAACATAAAGATTTTATATTTTGGCATAATTATATTCCTTTTTACCATTGACTAGCCTCAAGGCTTTTTTTTGCTAATTTTTGCTTTAAAAAATATGCAAAATGTGAAGCTTTTATACCGCTTAGACATAATTTTTATTGCTTCTTACATGTTCATGGGAAACAGGAGCTGTGTGTAAGAAGGAATGATAAAATTATCTGCTCTACCATAGGACTGTATTCAGCCGTACCGTAACCTCACAGCATTTTGGAGACTTTATTACAGTTACAGCAAGGTTAAATTCAGTCCACATTGCCAGTCTACTTATTCAAATCTGGAGTGGACTGCTTAAACCTTCCAGTATATGTAAATGCATTAGGGAATTAAGTAGTTGTAGACATAATCTGCCAGATAACACACATAGTAATCCAGTGTTTCAGCTACTAAAATATCTTCTAACTGGTACAATCTGTACTCTGTTCTTTTCCATTTGACCARCTTGCTGATAGAAGACTGTGATATCTTAACCTTGGTCTTCAACATTCTTTTAAATGTATTCTCATGTAGTTCTTACCGCTGTCCACTTTTTCATCAGTCTCTTATTGCAGTACTACACATATACACTTGTGTACTAAAATGGGATGTATTGGCTAAATCTGATTCCCTTTCAGTCCTGTAAATACAGAGATCCTGTTAGTTGCAATGGATTGGCATGCTTTAAAGAGAGCAGAATTTGATCCTTTGTGTGTGGCTCACTACCTTACTGTGGGTAAATGCTAAAGAAAATTAGTTTTTCTCCAAAAGATTCATTTCCTTCCAACCCACATCCACTAATGGATTCTTCTCTATAAATTGTTGTAGTGTTTGAGATAGTATTACTATCTACAGAGGTTTCTGATTCACTGCTTTGTTTGAAGTGGCACTTTCTATTTCARTGCATTCTGATTCAAGCACTTCTGAGCTTGTTGCATGAAAAAGGTTATCTTCATCATCATTGCCTTCATGGAAGTCACAATGTCAAGAAGACACTGCACAGGTTGGGTTTGTCCTTCTGTTCTCATCACCTGGACCATGTTCAAACACTCCGAGTTGACAAATGTCTCAGAAATTCAGAGTATCCAAATGGCCTCATGTTCCCTGCYGTTTCTTTGTTTATATGTGGAGATGGAGACAGGACCTCAGTGGCTTCTGGCTTCTGCCATTAGAATGGAGATGAAGGTACTTGTCTGGAAATAAAATGTGTAGGCAGTGGAAGATAATGGGCCAGACGGAGAGAGAAATGACATCTGTCTGGTGAAAAGTAGGCAATAGCTAAGCTGAGGATAGACCCTGAAGAACATGGAAAGACAAGTGAAGAGGCTTATATCTGATGGGGTACAGAAGACAAAGTGACTGAAAAATGCATAGAGTTAAGAGAAACAAAGTGGTGGGAAAAAATGTATAGTCAAGATCATGTGGGGACTATTACTGGGCAGAATTACATTTGCGAAGACCRGAGCAAAGGGTGTTAGGAGACCCATATGAGGAGAGGCAGATATCTGTCTCCCGCCTCTAATCAGCTCCTTGGTTCTGTTTGATTATTTTTTTGGTAATGTTACAACTAAATGCTTCTTGCAGCTAAACTCCTTCTCTGGTGATAAATTAGAATAGAATGGTTGTGACATGAATATGAAATGTGATGTTACTGAGGAGAACAAAGAAGAGGTGAATTGTTATTAGGAATGGCATTGGGGTGGTGAATATGATTTCTCAATAGTCGTGATGTTAAAGGCACTGTGCAAATTGCGTGCTGCAGTTTTTGTGTGTCCGCAGAGTGAAAGGAAGACATATGACTTACAATTTACTGCAAGGAAATTGAGTGGTAAGGTCTGTCCTAAACTCCTGGGAGGAATCACTGAGAGAAGTAGTTTGATTTCTCAAAGTCATTATAGTGTTGGAAAGGACCTCCAAAGATCAGCCAGTACATCCACTGCCCAAGGCAGGACCAACTTTTTCTATGTTATTCCTGTCAAACGTGTTCTTGAAGATGTCCAGTGCTAAAGATTCATATGTTCCCCAGACAGCCCATTCTTATGCACCCTGACATGCTTATAAAGTGTCTAGAAATCTTTTTTCCTGGTTTACACTCTGTTGGTTATTGGTAAAATATTTTGACCTCCTGTTTTGAAGGTCACTTTGTAGACTCAGTGAGATGGCAGCTTGTCAGGACCTCAAGGTAGACCTGTAACTCCTGTTGCAATACATTGCTACAGAGGGTCTACTGGTTTAGTGGCCAGGGTTTAGCAGATGTACCCATTGCATAGGATTATGGTAGAGTCCAACATCTGCATCTGACATCATGCTGTAGCACATGTTATACTGCAGTTTGGGAGCTCGGTAACAACATCTGTCCCCTTGCTCTCATACAAAGACCTGAGATTTTGATTTTTTTCCCAGAGAAAGACAAAGCTGGAGGCTCTACCCCTGCTTTTTTAAGCCAGAAAATAGGGAATCAAATGTGGTTTTGCTTGGGCTGCTCTTGGGTTCCCAAGACCTGCCGCCCCCCTTCTTAAATAGCCACAGAGCCAGTAATCTGATGGATGACTCTGCAGCTTGAGTCATCCTAACAGTGAGAAAGGTTGTTTCAAACTTTTGCTGTGTATCCCTGTGAAGTTAGAGTTAATTCAGTCCTCATGTTCCTTTTGGTTTTATTATATGAGCGCCACTGTAACGCTTTTGAAATCTTTCATCATTTTGTTATTTATGCAGAAACAATGCATTGAATTCAATAGATTCAATAGTTCCAGATGCCTCAAAACAGCATTCCCAGCATAGACAGAAGTCATAGAATTAATCCCTTTGGATTTGTGCAGATACAGGGAGAAATTACTTGCCTGCTTCAGGAAAAAGGGAAAACAAAACGGGGGATAAATATTAGGCTTAAGTTTTCATGTAAGATGTGAGCTCCTTCTGTCAAGACCTCTGATTAACTGCTTAGCTCTAAAGGACCTCATGCAGTGTAGCACTGCTTTAGGTGTTTTCTCCTGACTATCATATTAATAATATCTAATATGAATAATAAAACTGTCTTTGTACCCCTCCGTCATGATCCAGGGCAGGCATACGAAAGCCAAAGTACCAGCACTATATACATATTTAAAGTATGATTACTGTTTCTAACCATTGAAAGGTCCTTCCTAAGCATGAAGGACTTAGCACACGTTTCAAACACAACTGTTTTCCACAATTGTGGAGAACAACTGGTYGCCACATACTTGCCTTGAAAAACTGAGATCAGTGGAAATGTTGAAATAGCAAGAACTCCAGGATTGCATTTTGGGTGTCTTTTGTGTCAAGAAATGGTACAGGGACCCAAGGTAACAGGCTAAGACACTTATGTGTATGCTGGTACAATTGGGGCTTTCTTCTCTTCCTTCCACCCCCAATACACACTTTTATCAACACTTCAGAGATTATGTCTGGTTTCTGCTCTTCGTCTGTTTTCTCATGGTTATTTGGGCAAGTCATAGTCTTTCTTTCTTCCTATCAGAACTGTCTTTAAAGTGGGTAACWTTCACCTCATGGGTGAAAGAAATGTGCCCTAGTAGGTGAAATATTCAGTGGGGACATCTGGTTTCCTCTCTTGACTATGGCCTAAGTGTCATCACCTCCTCATGCCTCATTTTCCCCAAGGGTAAACAGAGATATTAATGCTTACCTTTCTTTTTGCAAATAATTTTGTTGCTTACTGATGATAGATATACATGATAGCTAGTCATTGTTATTATTATCAGTGTTAATAGTGAAGGATTCATATGTATTTTAGGGAGGAGGGAAATAAATGTACACCCCCCAAAAAACCCCAAACCCTGTCTTTAGGAGCTGGATTGTTGTGAACTGGAGGATGTGCAACTATTTGACTCTGGTCCCTACACGCTCCTGGATGGAGCTGTGTGTCTTCTGCTGTCCTCCAGGCAGCTGACTTCTGTCTGCCATCTGTGGCTGGGACAGAGTTCCTCTTTCAAATGGCCGCTGAGCATTACCAGGATATTTCAGAAGTGTATTGAGACAGTTCATCCTGGAAAATGTGATTTCACAGTTAGTAAAACATTAGACATGTTGATAAAAAAGCTTAATATGTGTTGTTTGTTTTTCTGGCAACAGTGATTTTTTTTTTATTGCACTTTTGAAGCTGAGCAAMATGAAGTCTCTACAGGATTTTCTGAGTGATTTGGTTTTGATTTTCATCTGGAAGATATTGTTTCCTCACAGACAATAAAAAAAAGGGACCCACAAAAATAACCGTTTCTCTGGGGTTTTGACAATAAAATGCACGAGTCCTAGACACACCAGCCTTGGAGCTTGTCTGAAATACCCCAGAAAAACAGCTTCTTCAGACAAAAGGGCGTGCTTTGGTCTCTCTTGTGTTGGCCTGTAAAACTATCAGATAAAGAATGTAGTTTAATAGCTGGTTTAAGACAGCCTAAATCTGCACTGCTTTCTGCCCCAGCAGCCTGCCATGCCCCAAAATCGTCCCTCCTGGCATGGCCAGGAGAGCCAGAGGCGCTTGATCCAGCACGATGCTGATGCAGCCAAATATATGAGGCTCCATCCAGAGCGGCTCCCCGGGACCACACAGCCTGGGGCAGGGGGAGGGACGGGAACAGCACTTTCGACAGCAATATCAAATTATGTAACTACATTTTCAGGTTTGCAGGCAATTAAGCCAGGACTGCTGAAGCCCAGGGCATTAATATRAACTGTAGCTGGTGCTGATTTACATTAATCCAGGGGCTGTGAATTGTAGCAGCTCAGGAATAGCTATAAGCTCAGTATGGACCCACTGTGAGGAGGGAGGCAGAGAGCCTAAACTTCAGCGACCCTTAAAGTGACTGTGAAATGTGAGTCAGAGCCTTGATTTAATTCTTTATTATGGTGGGGAGGTTCAAAGTGATGCATTACATTTTACCTCTGAGCTCTTAACAGTAAAGGCAACAGGTTGGGAACAGTAAAAGCCAAGCACAGGGCAGGGGGATTAATATGTGTGCCTCAGGTTTAAAATTAAATGTTTTGCTCAGCTGCAGACTGTCAGGTGTCTTTTACTATGCTTCCTATGTTTTCCAGTGTCTCGTTRTTTTCCCTGAAAATGGGGGTCCAAAACTAAGAAGAGTTTTATGCACTGAAACTGTCTGCGTGGAGGCAGGACTGGGGCAGCAGAAGGGTCTCTCTGGAGCTGTATGACACTCCTGTTTTAATGTGTAACATTTGGGATCAAATCAGTGTCAGCTGAAATGGGGTGGAACAACAATAAAAACAGCAAGKGAGGAATAAACTGGCCAGAGAAGCAGAGCTGGGGCTCACAACCTGCCTCTTTAAAAGCATTCCTGTTCTTTCTGCATTTGTACCTGAAGAGGTGGACACTTTTCATGCAACTCCAAGAGCTTCCCAAAAGTGAGGAGGGAGCAAATCTCTTCAGAYCCACTGGGAACCAAAGATGTCAGAGAAAAAAAATCTCTTGATCAAGGACATCAAAGACAGAAGGTAGGTCTAAAGGAATAGGAACCGATATATGACCGCAATCCATCMCCAGGAAGATGTTGTGGGCTGCAGCTTTTGGAAATGCCGTTGCCTGAGAGCAAACTGAAGTCTCCCCTGCCCAGCAAATTTCCGGAAATAACAAGAGGCCCTGGAGTCACAACGGATTTAACCTTTTAACCGGAAACACATTTTAACCTTTGTGTTTGATAACCACCAGTAGACCTGCTGCCTATTAATACGGCTTATGACTAATTTGTTTTTTAATCCTTTTATTCTTCTAGCTTGTATGATACATCACAGCAACGAGATCCACAACTTAAGTGTGGTATGGTGTCTGTGCAGACTACTTATTCTTGTGGCTTACTTATCATACTGTGAGAAATAGCCAACAGCTCAGTCTCTAAGTGCAATAAGGCTTTCCAGCTTTTSTTTTACCTCTCACCTTAGGGCAAAGAGAACTTCTGTAGGGTAGGAATTGTGGGGCAGTTGGGATTTTTTCACCTGTATGTTCTATTCCTTTGAGATTTTTCCTGTCCTTCCCRTCCCTTTTATTTCTTTTGCTGCCATGCACTGCCTTCAGATATAACAAATGATTTCCATCTATGTTTCTAGTGGGTTCCAACACACTTCAGTATTCCAGACTCTCCTTTAGAGTTTTGCTTTTGTTCTCATGTTGTCCATCAGCCATCCCTGCCACTGAGGCTCACAAAGTGAATTCACGCCGATCATCATTTTTTAACATGAGCCTCCACTGTATGTAAGCAGTTCCAGCTGGCTTGGTGAACAGTCCCTGAAAAGCCCCAAAGCCAGGCATAGTTTTCAGTCGACATGACAAAATGTGGATGATTTCATTAATTAGCTGCTTGTACCTTATCAGCTTCAGATGACTTGCCGGTATATAACTTTGCCGCTCCATTTCTTTCCAGTTACTGCATATGGAGGTGTCTCTTTATCCACCCCTGCAGAAGATATCTGCACCTTTGCAGAAGATGTCTTTCTCTGACATCT
Source organism: Oceanodroma leucorhoa (assembly GCA_030449065.1). Taxonomy (NCBI): domain Eukaryota; kingdom Metazoa; phylum Chordata; class Aves; order Procellariiformes; genus Oceanodroma; species Oceanodroma leucorhoa. The sequence goes on along the minus strand of JASVER010000021.1, from coordinate 5,230,025 downwards.
TGTTCTTTAAACCAATGCAAATCAGTAGATTCTTGAGTCTCATGAGAAACAAGTTAGCATTATACATAAGATCAAAATTTTTGTTCAAGGAGGCAAATCTAATACAAATAAAGGAAGCAAAGCTGTTGCTTTTGGTAACAGGTTGGATTTCTAAGGCGACAAGGCTGCTACAAGTGGATGCAAACCTTCTTGGACAGTAAGGATATAAACTCAAGCACTATCCAAAATGAGGGTATGAGTTATGAACCCAACAGACTGTACCCCTTCTCTGAGTGRTGGAAAAATCACTCATTATGTATTAATAGAAAGGTTGGCAGATTATTTAGAAAGCATACAATGAAAGAATAAGTGGCAGTATGCTGATCAAGGCTCAGGCCTATTGGTTTACGACAGTTATAAAAATTGAAATGTTATTTACTGTTCACAATAATGCTTCCTGAACAAGCAGTATAAATTATAATAAAATGTGCATCTCCTGATCAGTTATACTTCTCATGTATATACTTCTTATGTAGCTTATACTTCTTATGTGGCTTATTTACACYCCTCTAACTACCAAAGAAAATGCAATAACTTTGAGCTGAAATGAGCTGAGTTATTATTTCTTGTGTCCTAACTCGGGAAGGCCAAACAGGCAGGGATGCAAGGTGAGTCAGACCTACGCTGCTTCTTGCATATGTACCCTCATTGTATGCACAGATGGCTAAATAAGCAGATCTCTGACGGTGCAGTGGTGTGTGCCACCATGGTAGCTGACAGTACAAGCTCAAGTTGCAGATGTGACTGTGTGCTTGCCTTAACTGACAGATCTGTCCCATAGACCGTGCTTCTGAATAAACCCTGTTTTAGTGTTGAAGTGTGGAAACTTAACTGGGTTAACATTTTTATKAAAAAGTCTTGTCTCAGTGTCCATTGAAATCAATAGAAGTTTAGTGCCTTAACTTATTTTTTAGTTGTTACTATGTCAGCTATGGAAAYCTGAAATTAGATGTTCACCCAAATAGTCAAGGTTCTGCAGTCCCGCAGCCTTTCCAGCCCTGGTATCGAATAGGGGTAAAAAACACCTCCTAACAGAAATCTAGTCTTTGTGAAAATGGTGATGATAAAGTTGAATGTACTTAGAACAGCAGCTTGGAAAAATGCTTCAAGTTATTGCAGGGAAAAATAGGTTAGTCTGGCCCACTGGTACATTAATTGGAGTGTGATAGCTCTGGTGTGCCTGTACTTCCAAACGTTTAGCAATGGAAAGGTTTTGACATATGAGTGCACTACTGGAGAGTAGTAAGTCACTCTGTGTCAGCTGCTTCATGATCATTACCCAGGTACAAGCACTTCTCTTAGGGGACCTGACAGTAAATGTGAGTGATTTTGGACTAATGGACTTAATGAAAAAGGGATGTGTTAACTTATATTCACCAGGGACTAAAAGCATGAACACAGGTCAACTGCTGTAGAGCAACTAGTGTATAGTGACCGGTTAGTCTATGGAAGGGATTTATATTTCTATATCAGTGTTTTTAAAACTAGTTCCTGAAAATCAGTGTCCCATCTGTCTGAGAGCAACAGTACTCTGTATTATACAATAATGCACATCTCCATTTTATGAATATACAGATTTTTTTCAATAATGACCAAATGAAGCCTCATTTTGTCCTTGCCTGCTGGCTGAAATTTCAGAAGGAGAATCGTTACTCTTTGCCTTGAAGTGTTTATGCGTCTGTTATGTGGCTGGCTTTACGGCTACCGTGTCAAAGGTATTTGGTGATTGCTATTGACTCAGTATCTGGATGCCCAACTGCAAAAGCCTCACAGGCATCTCATCTGTATGGCTGGCACTTCAGGTTTCTTGAAAAAACAGTCCAGTGAAACATTTGGGGCTGATTGCCAAAGCTATTGTTAGAAAATGTCCRTCTCTGTATGTAGTGGACATAATTTCAGAAAGTTGATAATGCAAGTGTGGGAACTTCAGGGAAGATTGTGACTAAATTAGACACAGAGAGCTGCCAAGTGTTTAGATGCTTATTTCTTGTCATCATCAAGGGAACGTCAGAGCAGATGCTTTACAGCCAGGGTGGAGGACTSTGCATCTACCTCATGTCTCTCCTTCCTGGGTGGGGAATGGACCATCAGTGGGGAAAAAGAGAAGGCAGCAGTACTGAGAGAGCTCACACTGTCCAAACCCTGTTAGAAGGAGGTATCTCAGGGGAAATAGTTGCAGTAAATCAGGTTTGTCCTGGGAATGGCAGGCAGTTAATCAGGTCTCTGCTTACTGAACGTGTTCACCATGATTTCCAAAGGAGAAGAGAAAGCTTTTAGTACCACTCAGTGCAAAGTGCTTGTTTCTGCCTTAAGATAAGGGGGGCAGCCACAAATTGGAGTAGTCTTTTCCTCTTTCTTCCCTTTGTGTTACATCTGCACTGTTTTCCCAAAACCCCTTTTCTACCACTGGGCCTTTTACTGTCTTTCACCACGCTCAGCCTGATAACCTTTTGGCTTACTTCCTRGCATAATATAAGCCTTAAATATAAAAAGCTTTAAGTACTCAGAAGTCACAAGCCAGATGCTAGATCTAGCTGCTCTGCCTATGCTTTTATGTGTTGCTCTTTTCTCAGCATCTCTAGGCTGAAATGTTTTCTTAAGGGCACAGTATCTGCTCTGTTCAAATGTAGGCATCAAATTAATTAGCAACATCTTCAAATGAGGTTAAAGACTTAGATCATGAAGTCTTGATCCAAAGATCACAGGGAAAATCCCCATCTTCTCTCTGTTTCTCTATCCTTCTAGCTATACAGCAAAAGGAACAAGSAAAACACAAGGCAGATATGATAAAGGGTGATGAGACAAAGTATGTGTTGAAACTTTTCCCTTTGGAGRTATGAATTCAAAGCAGGGAGGGGGTTGAGACCCTCTGACCTACACAAAGCCTCCAGACACTCAAAAGCATTTCCTTGGCTGCTTGCAATAGGAGTCTTTTGAAAATATTGCCCCATATTGAGTTTCTGAGCACCAAGAKTTTCTGAACATTGAGCTTAGTGGAAATGAAGACAAAACACCCCAGAGCTTAGTGCTTACAAGGACACAAACTGCCAAACAGATCCCATTGCCAGATGCTGCCTACTTTGCTTCTTTTATCAGCTRTCACCTGCTTTTATACACTCAGTGATTAATGTAGGCCATCCCCAATCCTCYGGCGGAAGTTGTTGCAACTAGATTAATATTACATGCTTTTGGTTTATTAACATAATAATTTTGTTTTTGCCTAATTAAGATCTTTAAGGGATTATATATAGCTTTTTCCTCTCTGTATGGCAGCTCCAAGAGCTCCGTAGTTGTTGATCAGCCCTTCACCATGAATCCTAATGGAACCACAAGAGCACTTGATACAGCTCTGATCAGTCTCTGCATTGCTAATGAATGCACTTCAAGCAAAAGAGATTAGCTTCAGCTTTATGTAGCTCATAYAGAAGCTTTGAAAATATATGAAACAAGAGTCCTCCTGATAATTTTGACATTATTAGAGGTAAGAGTCTTATCATGACCTAGGTTAGCATCCTAATTTTTTTTTGAAAGCTGCCAGTGTAAACCTGTATCTCTCCTCTGAATCAGTGCACCAGGTTTGTTGTGTTGTGCAGCAAGGAGAGATCAGCATGAGATGAAGGAACATGATACTACCACAGACCCGGGGGATGGGGCAATGGAAATAACAGCAAATGATTATCAAAACATCTGTCTTAAAGCTCAGCCCTGGAAGAGTTCACATCATCTGTTCAGTTTCTTCCTTTGTAAAATAAAGCACTGTCCACTTCAAAAGGTTCTCATGAAGCTCAGAAAAGTAACACATTTTGTTCTGCTTCTGGGTGGAGGGGCAAGATTAGAAATAGTGACTTGATATCTGTTAGTAGAAAAGGAAAGAGGAACAGGGGAGCTTTGCAACTAGTCTTTYGAAGTCCCTACAGAAGGACTTCTGGAATGGTAGGTACTCAAAAGGAGCCTTTAATTACGTTTCCTATTTGGCTGTGATGAGATCAAGCCCAACCACTCTGCAGACAGAGTATGGGAGGCAAAAGAAGCAAAGTTTGTCTCTAGGTGGTTGGGAGGAGGTTTCTTGAGATGGACTCCTCTGACAACCAAACTGACTTCCTCATGCCCCAAATCTGGATATTGAAGTTTGGTAAACATTTCTGGCAACGAGGGCTGGGTTATTAACTCTAGTGTGGTAACAATTCATAATCCTCTTGGGACTGTACATGATCACAGCACCTGTGTTAAGAGCTTGCATTGTGCATGCACATTTTCTTCAACCATCAATGGCTCAAGTATTTATATTTTACACTACTGCATCTCTAGGGTGCTACAAGGCCAAAAAATACTTGATGATTACCAAGTCTTTGGATACTGTGGTAATAAAGCCATATTAGTTGCCAAAAAAGTGTTAATAATGGATTGGGGTCATGCAGCATGAATTGGATGATAGTTTATTTTTAGGTAAGACGTTTTCATCCGTTCTAGCAATGTTTCACACTTGTTCTCAGAACCCTGAAACTCTAATGAGGACCATTTTAGAAATTAAAAATGTATGGCATGAGGCTATTTGATGCTACCATCAAGGCACTTCACTGCTATATTCCTGGATCACCAGGGGAGGAGGAGGAGGAGTGCCCTTCAAATTAGCAGCAAGCTGCACATTGCACAGCTGCATGGAGGGAGCCTGAGTGCACTTTACTCAGAGGGAAAAAAGGTAGTGGTGGCTGGCAAGGATTGCTTTATATAACAGAAATGGCAAACAGCCATGGGGTGTGCAATCAAGAGGGAGAGAAGCCTCAGGACATGACATGCCAAAACACTTAGGCTATTTTGGCACTGGATCCCAGTCACACAAAGAGCCCAGTGGCCATGAAGACACCCCACCACATACATGTTATTTGCTTTACATGTTTATGCCTTCTTTTAGGAAGGTATTATTCTTTGCCTTTCTGGTCACATCAGTTTGGCTGTGTCCTAATATTATACAACCTCTAATCGTCTGTGCAGATAGCTTTTCTTCGATTTCTGCATTGCAGAAATGAGGGATATCCCTCAAATGAGGGATAGCTCACTATGGTATGATACGAAGACCATCTCTTCCCAACTCAGCGTTGCCATATGATGTTTCATCCAAAGCTCCTTAAAGGCTCACAATGATATCACTCGGTGTCCATTTTTGCACCCCCTGCTTGGTCTGGCTTAACTCCACAAGAAACTCTACTCATTGTTTGAATTTGGCCCTGAGATTTGAAGCTGAAAGAGTTTCAGTGTATTCCCATTGCGTGGCAGGACACAGAAGCTGCATTTGCTATGAAACTTGTGATACAGTACTTCTTAGTCCAGACGTGAAGCACTAAATCATGGGAAGGCAGCAGGAAGGGTTGCACTGTGACTGCAAAGTTGTTAGGACTGCTGTGACAAGGAGGTCACACTCAGTTAAGCAACCTGTTCGTTTCCACTCTTCCTGAGCAAGAGGTCAAGGGAAGTTCAGTGTAATTAACAGTTAAGAGATACATGGGATGGAAAAGTATGAGGCAGTGTTTATTTAAACAGCTATAAAACTGGTTAAAAAAAAAAATCCTGCTGGAGAGGGAACTATTAGAATCAGCTTTCGTTAAGAATGTTTCTGTAATAAAGTGTTGCGACTCCATAAAAGAGTGTAAAACTGTCTGAAAAAAMCCCAAGATTTCTGCAGCCCAGGAGCCACAAGGGACAGGAGCACCAAGTATTGCTCATTACTCTTTTACCTTGGGCTCGCGTGCGTGTGGGAAGCTGCATTTCTGCAAATGCCCATTGCATAATGATCCACTATTGTCCAGTGACTGAAATGAAAATTTAGGAGTCCCAGTGGGAAGCCACCGCTCCTGCAGTGCCTGCGTGAGAAATGCTGGAGTGCCTTTATAATGCATGTAACGTAGCTCGGCACACTGCTCTGCATCAGTTCGTTCTGGCTACAGCTGTAACCCGTGGTAATAATGTTAATAACTGTAATGCCATGACTGATAATGGTCCTTGGCATGGGTTTCCCAAGATGCAAAGTTTTTTCGTACCCTGAGGCTGTCGACTGCTTTGGGCTGTTCCTTCCAGTCTGATGGGAGAGGAATGAGAAGTGCCAGAGCCACAGAACTCAGAGCAGCTGGGCTGGGCCAACGCTGCAAACAAAATGGGCAGGGGAGGGATGCACAGAGCCTCAGGGCATGTGAGCTCTGCTGGGGGGTAAGACCAGTGCCTCCCCCCGGACCTGTTGAGAAGGGCAGCAAGCATGCTAGAAAGGACAGCACAGGACACTGATCCAAAAACTATCTAACTAGTACAATTCCAGCAGTAGCACAGCTGTGCTTGGCTAGTTTGGAGCCATATTTTTATATTTTGATTCAGAGCTAAAATAAATGTTTGAACAAAGGTTTGTGGTTGTTTTTTTTTTTTTTTGGGTGATGCTCTTAAACACCTCTCATGTCCTTGAGCTGTCTCAGAATTCTGGTGTTTACTGGTGAGCRCAGCTTTATTATTCTTGTTGGGAGTTGGTTTAATGTTTAATTCCTGATAGGTCTCATTTTTAGATCGTTTCTCTTCCCTCCCATACATTATCAATCACCTCCTAACGTAGCTTTCCTACTCTTAAGTTCCAGAAAATAAAGATAATAATTAAAAAATTGCTCAATTGAAATTACGAAAGGAGTAATTGTATTTCAAAAATAAAAAAGATTGAAAAATAGCCTGCCATCATTTAACRTGGACATTAACTCCTATCCATGGATCAAATGCTCTTTTTAGTTAAATAAATTCTCCTTCCCTTGCTCCTTTGCAAGCACTCACCACCTGTGAAAAAAATAAATAATAATAACCATCCCAATCAAACGTTGCCAAATGTAGGAAATACAAGCTTTATCTGAAAAAGGACTTTTAAAACTGTAGGTTTTGGCTCACTGTCAAGGAACATTTTCTATTTCATGCCATTATATGAGCTTTTGGATTTGTAAGGAGAGTACAGATTCTAAAATAAACTCCCTTCTCTCTAAAAGCTTAGATTTCACACACAGTGATTTACCGTTATTGCTTAGTGGGATAAATTTCTAGCTAAAATTTACACAGTGTTTTATAAATCTCGTAAGATGTTTCTATATCCCAAAGTCCCCTGGTCTTAGGAAAAAAGGCAAATCGTGTAGTTCAGGGAATATAGGAACCCTGCCACCCAAAACCAGACCTGAGATCCACCTTGTCTATTACCCTGCCTCTGACACMGACCCATAGGAAGTGCTTCAGAGGGAAGCTAAAGAGCTTGGCAGGAAAGAGAGAGGCTAATTTCTTTCCCCATACTGGCCTCTAATCACAGGAGATTGGCTTAAATCCTGATGGGTGAGGTTTCAGAACCCTTGAGCATGAAGSTCTCTCAGGATGGAGGAGGTAGATGGCAAGGAAGGGATGAAGGTACGAAGCTCACAGGAGTCCTGTGTAGAGCAATAAACCCCTATGTAGGGAAGCTGCTGAGGAGGCAGATGAGGTGTAGGCGTCAAGACTTTCCATTGATTACACGTGTACACTGGATGAGAACCAGAAATGAAATGATTCAGGTGACACAGGCCTGCAGATCAGACCTTCTGGGGTCCATCTCAGGACATGTCCTCCATACAAGGCAATCATTTCCACCCAGACATCAAACTGAGTTGAAGTCATATACTGAATTTGATATTAATAATGAAAGCGTTCGCATCTCACGCTCTGTGCTCAGCTGACTGTACTGATCAGGTTCAGATCACCGTCTATTTGTTTCGAAGCTATTTTGAATCCATGTTTCAGGAATACTGAAATGGCAGACAAGTCATAGTTTCAAAAAACACAGGAAAAATCCAGACATTTCATGAGTATCTTTCATTGGAAGAAATTAACACGATGAATTAATTAGGAGGGAGTTTATTTATGTTCAAAACATGTGAAATCATTCTCCGAAACTGTGTTTGAAGGGTATTTCATATGTTCTTTGTTTTCTTCTCGCTCTCTTTTTTATTAACTCAGCAACCTCTAAACCCGAAGATACTGGGGACAGCAGCATGCACAGGTTTAGCACCTGCTCCCTGGGAACCATTCATGTTCACTCCTACCCTTGGAAAATATGATGCTGCTAAACCCTGTTCAGTGGGGTCTGAGGTCATGGCCACCCCTTTACCATRAGTACATGACTGCATGGTGGCAGGTATGACTACTCAACAGCATCTCACCCTCCCCTCTGTGCCTGTTCTCACCGCACAGTAAATGTTGAGTAATTTGAGGAACTTTCTGCTCTACGGGTGAACTAGCCCTCAGACACATGAGCACACTGCAGACAGGGGCATGGGGAGAAAGCACCATGTATGGGTATGACCAGCACGCAGTGCTGCTGGGCTTGGTGTTAGCCTGGGCACCATCCATGCTGGGTACAGGAGGGAAACAAGGCACAGGATGATTTTTCCGAGTGTTATAAATTTCTAGTGGGGATTGATCCACAGACCACAGGGTAAGAGCTGCCAGTGCAAGAAAGAAGTTAAAAGGCTGAACAGAGTCCTGCAGTGGGGGCCTAGGGTGGTCAGGGCCAGAAGCATGAAGACTAGGGCCAGAAGCATGAAGACTAAGCCTCTAAGAGGCCAAACACTGGGGCAGGTGCTCAGAGAGGTTGCAGACTCTCCATCCTTRGAGATACTCAAAACCTACCTGGAGAACAGCCTAAGCAAGCCCATATAACTGAAAAAGGCTCTCTTTGTGTAGGGGATTGGACCAGATGAACTTGCAGAGATCCCTTCCAAACTTGAACTTTTCTATAGACCTCTCTTCTAATCCCTAATAGACCAATTAAGGACACCTTGGGTTATAAACTGCCAAGAGACATAGAAAGGGTCACAGGGGATTTGGATCTGGTCTATCACATAGTCYAAACCACCTGAATCCCTTTGGGATGCAAAGTCCTTATGCTTCCAAGAGGAGATTGCCAAGGGGGAATAGCTGTCTGAAAAAAATGAGTTCATATTTTCATTTGTATTTGCAAGAGTAGAGGAAGAAGGGACAAAAAAGTTTTAAAACAGAGCTATGTGGAGAAGGGAATTTTCATACTGAGGGAGATGTCAATGCCTTAATATTTGTTTGCACCTCAAAATGAAACAAACCTGTATTTTAAAATTGCAGAAATTCTGCAAAAAGTTGATTCAAAAATTCTGGAAAGGATTTTTTTTTCACAGTTTCTATGAAAATAAACATGCTATTTGGAAGTACCAATATTGCAAAATATTGATTCACAAGGAAGTACTTAATTCTGAAAGTCTCCATCAGAAAATATAAATTATTCTTGYATTCCCTAGGAAGAAGAACTCTTCTACTTAATTGATTCCTCTGCCAGCCTCCCCCTTCCTCCTTTTCCTCACTGTGTCATTGAATAAATTAAATTAATTGAAAATTAGTGGCCAGCTCCACTTATTATAGATGACGTACAGCAAATCATTGCAACAAAACCAATGAGCAGAGGTGCTGGAGGACGTGTCCCTCTTCTATGCTTCTGGGATCCCCACAGCCGCCACCTCTTGAGTGCACAGACAACTTCCATCCCAACAGTTCCAATAATAGATTCATGGATAATAGGAGTGTTAAACTTGAGCTCTTATTTACCTTTTATTTTGCTTCCAGTGAGTCAGTGGGAGTCTTGCAATGGACGGAAGTGGGAATAACTCCAGGTCCTGGAAGCAAAATCATCTGTGAACTCTTCTTTTTGCGAATGTGTTGAATTTTCATGGCAGACTGGAGATTCTTCTTCGTTATTTCCCAGCAGCATGCTCAGATTGGGAAGCAGTACARTTGTACAGCATGGATTGCAACAGGTGAAGGTTAAGATGTGGACGTCTGTTAACCTGGTTTTAACTCCAGCTCTCAGTTTGACCACATCATTGCTAACCAGGCACTTTCCTGGGCCAGAATTTTATTACAGTGGCTCATTATTTCTTTCATTTTCAAATATATAAAAGGACATTTTCCCTCCACTTARCATACTGTCGTGTGATCCTACAAATAAGAAATAGCTTCTGTGGCTGGGCTTACAGACAGAATAGATGATATTTATGTAGTTCTCAGAAGAATGTGTAGTTATTCCTCTATGGCATAAAGGTATCTATACTGGTCATTTTAAAGCACTCTGAATTTGTGCTTTCTCTAGGAATCRTAACTGTTGTGGAACAACTGAATCAGTGTTGCAGTGGGTGTATCACTGTTGACAACTTAAATCTCAGAGAGTGATTGATCCACAAACAGTTTATTAAAAATTGATTTGATGCCTTGCATAATGTTGGCTCCAGTGCTGCTTTCTCTGAAGTCCTGCTTCCTTTGAAGTTTTGTCACTGTCTTCTTCAATATCAAGATCAGATACTACTTCTGCATAAGTGTTGCCATTCAGGGCAGCACTGTGTATGACTTATTTCCTTGATCAAGATWTTCTGTTGACCTGTTCAATCAATTTGTATATGTTACACTGCTGGACATCTATAGCTCAGCCACGCAGCCTGGAAGACTTTCATGGTTTGKTTTTTTTTTTTGCCTTTTTGAGAGTGTGATATTTGTTTTGCTTTTTTAGCATCCTGAAATGGTTAGAGATATTGGAGTTGATAATTTGAATGCAGTTAGAAAGGATTTTATGCTTCACATCCTTTATTCTTACACTATGGCATCATGACTTTCAAAGAAAATCCCCAAGTATCTCARTGGCAGTTGACAAAACATACATCACTTTTATTTACCATTAGACCCATCCAAATGGAATAAGAATTAGAAGTCTGATTTTCTTTATAGCCTTTTCTTCTAGTCACAGAGAAAAAGTTCATATTTACCAGACGCCCACCAAGTCACAAGCGTTGCTCTGCTGTTTTGCAATTTCATCAGTTTATGACAGAACGCTTACATTAGCATGATTGTTTCCTTTTCCCAATTTTCCTTGCTCTGAAAGTATTCCTYCTTTGGATACTTCTGATTGTTATCATCATTATTATTATTATTTAGATTGCTCTCAGTTGTATGTGTGTGTGTCATAATTTTTGAACCATTGCCCAGTTTCAGTCAAATTGGTGAGAAGTGACAAGGTAGCRAGAATAATCAAATTCCTAAAGATTTTGTGGAAATGGGAACCAAGTTGAAGTCTGTAATTGCCCCATCTGAGTTAAAGACTACAGCCTGAAGTTCCACGGTACTGAGTATCAGAGATCCCAAACGGAAGAGGTGTCAAACTGAGAGGAAAGGGAGGAGGGAGAAGAGACTTTTTCTGTACTCCAACCATAGGGAAATCTGAGTCAGGGYTTCTACTTTCTTTAAGACCAAGCCAGGCACACACAAGACAAGATGGGAAATGAGACTCCAGTGCTCACAGAATTGTGTTATTGCACAGTTAATGCATGTGTAGAGCAGGACCACCATCTTATTTTGCTTGTTCCTGTTCAATCACCTGCTCTGATGAGAAGACCTCATAGTACAAGTAGATATGACAGATATAGGGGATAGAATTATAGGTGGTAGTAGGAACAAGGAGACTAAATGTGACAATTCTGCAAATTGTCTAAGTCTAGGAACTTATATTCTCCAACTTTTGTTGATGCATTTTTGAAAAGAATTTGGGTATCTCACTCCACTGATTTAAGGACTTTGAGGATCTAAGTGTTTGAAAATTTTATCCCAGGTACTTCGTCCAAGGACACATGTAAAGAACCTATGTAAGAGCTGGGACCAAATACCTTAAGACCTGGTTAGCCACGRGACTATGTGCCTTTTTGTTTATTCCCCCTCCTGTGGTCAGTGCAGCATCACACACTCCCCTCAGTTATATTTGGCTAGTGGAAAAGTGGTCATCATCTAATGTGCTGAGGATATTGCTYTGTCTCTCATATTTCAAACATCCCAAACTGCAAAGCTAAAGAAAAAATGTCTTCAGCTCCTCATTTATCATTTCTGCTCTCGCAGGATCTGTCATTGCAAAATCTGTTTYCAAAGTGAATTAAGGGAAAAATCCCTCTTAATTGCTAAACTTTTCTGGTTCTYCTTTTATTAGTTGCAATTAAACACATGAATTACTTAGATGTCTACAGTTCATCAAAGATCATCATAAAGCATCTTTTCAAAGCACTTCAATTTTTAGTGATACTTTTCCCCTTTTAGGGATAATGTGATGACAACATAAGAGGAACTTGCCAAAAATGCTTTCTGAGGCGGTAATAAATCGATGTAGTAAACAGCAGCTCAAGTAATATTGAAGGCAAAAGTCTCTACGGAGATTTGCTATAAGTAGGTGTGTTCTCATCYTCATGGATGTTTTGTTTCTACAGCTATCATATTTCACTGCCAGCATGTTATAATCTGAATCCTTTTGAGACAATAAAAACAACAGTCACGATCATTGCTTCCAAATAGTTCACAAATTATTCAATCCATTTTGCCATTTCCTTGTAAAATCAATTCCGTGTCTCTATTTTAGCTCTGGTAAGCACAAAGACAACTGTTTGGAAAGGTCCTGGTGTGCCAGGATATTYTGTGGCCAAGTGGGATCAGCACCTGTCAAAACCACAGTGCCTTTCCAGCCTTAAGCTTTATATGTTAACACACCTAGCAAATGTATTTCTTCATCTTCGAGGAGAAAGGCATTATGAAAACAAAATGTGGTTACTAGCTTGCAAGTCTATGGTTCAAACAGAAACTAAGGAATGCACCTTTGTGGTGTGTTTTTTGTTTTTTTAATAGCAAGAATTAATTTCCTCTGGGTTAGCGTATAGTGACTCATGCCAATTCCTACAGCAATGGCACACAGGAAATCACACAACTAGCATGTGACATCTTTTTGTCACCTGAAGAACCAGGTTACAGATTACTTGRCTGGGATGGTCTTGGCATAATTCCTTATAAATATGCAAACTCATACTTTTTTAGCTTCCACAAGGCATTTAAAGTTCTTGCAAAGGTTTAAGGCAAATRAAGAAGCCAAAGAGCATTTTCAGAATTGGTTTTTGCATCCTTGGGAATGGTGAGACCTCTGCAAATCTTAGGCAGGTTTCGAAACTGTACACATCTTAGRTATGAACTGGTTACCATTAGGCTTGGGCAGTGTAGCTCCTGTGCTTTCATGCTGAAAACCTGATTTATCCAAGTACAGCTTTTGCTAGGATTTCCAGCTGAATGAGTCATTTGTTTGTTTTGGCGTAATGAACTAAACTCCTATATCAGTTTTCTTTATATTTAAGTAATCTGGCTTTACAAAGACTAAATACCCCAACAAATATTTAACAACCCTYTGCTCCAGCCATACCTTGAGGTATGGCCAGAACTCAAAATGGGAAACTATGATCTGCAGTTAAATTCCAGCTGCAACAGGAACAATATTTTCTTTATGGATTTGGGGTTGAAAGAGCAAAACATTTAGGCAGTGTAAGATCAAGTTGGAACATGCTRTGATGTTCAAAACAGCAAAGCCACAGCAGGATTACGAAAGAGTTCTAGAGGATCTTGAGTTTCACAGCAGACCGCCTGTATTTCTGTCCAGAAGAGGACAGCAGCTCACAATGTTACAGCACAGCCGGCTGTGTGGAGTGGTGTGCGGCAAGATCATGGGCATGGGCAGAGTTTTAATGGAGCAAATGGGTGGTAGATGTGTAAGTAGAAGTATAAGATGGAGCAGCTTTAGATGGGTAAGTAGAAGTACAAGATGGAGCAGCTTTAGCTCCATCATCATTGCTCCACTGTCCTTGGCATCACATCAGACACACAGTGAAGGCTGTAGGGCTTGGCAGACCTCTCTCCAGCCCCTGCTTCAGTTGTGATGGAGTCTGTTTCTATGGGTATCTATTTACATTGTAATCATAATACTTGTTTTGAAATGTTTTGTTTCATTTGGGTGGGCTGTAAAAGCCTTCTGTTTTTCCTCTGCTCTTCAGATTTAGATCTGTTTTTGAATGGAAAATGTGGCTTCAAAATGATAACTCAAGAGCTTCATTTTGAAAGCTGTTAAAATGAAATGCTCCATCATGTCAGAAAGGAAGGTTTATTTGTGAAACTTGGAAACAAAACTTCAATATTTCTAAAATCCTTCCATTTTTTTCAGCAGGAACAAAAAAAATGCTCAGGAGATTAGATATGAATCTGCAGGGAGTTTCACTCACATAAAGCTGCATTTCACTCCCGCTGAAACTCCTTTTCTCATTCAATATGGTGGTTAAAAGGAAAAAAACAAAGTCCCCTCCCTGTTTAAGGAAACAAGCAGAAGGGAATGACAGCAATGTCACTTGCAGGCTGGGCCAGGGACTTCAGAGGTGCCAGCRCTTCCAGTCTTTTTCCATTTCTTATGGGACTTCGGTGATGGGGTTTTAGCCAGAGGGTTGAGATATCCTTGAAAYAAAAGCAGCCTGATTTTCAAAAATACCCAATGCCTGCCACTCTTACTGACTGCAGTGGAACTTCACTAAACTGAAAGAAGGGACATTTTGTTGTAGGTGCTTGGCCCACTAACACTCRGGTTACTTTATATATTGCATGTCAGCTATAAGACATAATTTCTGTTACTAATACCTAGTATCTGATCTATAAACAGTCACGCAAGCGTATTTTGGAAAACTGAGCAGTTTCTCAGAAAAGAATAAGACATTTTCACACATGTTAAAAAAATACTACTTTACTGCATGTGTGCAGCTCCTGTTGGACTCAGGACTACCAAAGGAAATACTTGTGGAAATTTGACACCAAGACCGTCACGTTAGCATGTTCTTTTTAAAACCGGATTTAACAGTTATCTCTTGTTTTTCTTAATCTGTATTAGCTAATTGCTTTTCAAATCAAAATGAATAGAGGCAGAGCTCCTCTGAGACTCTGGGAGTGTGCTGGGAGCGTGCTGGGAGCGTGTTGTGTTACATCTGCTCACTTCACTTTGAATTGCATCAGATTTTGTAGTGTAACAGACTGTTAATGGGTGCTGTCACACACAGTTTGACACAATCATATCTCTACATTCTGAATTTGCAGTCTTGATCAYGCCCGCACTGGAGCCATGAGAAGAGTTTCAGTCCTTTATGAGGGGTTTCTTTTAAATCTACATCTATGCATTTTGAAAGAGCTTTCTGAGGCTAGACTGTTGCATAGCTGCCATTGGATGACATCCCTTTTTTTCAGCATCATAGGCCTGTCCCAAAGCTGTCAAAGTCAACAGCCTATGAATCTGTTAATTTCACAACTGCGGATTCCTGAGTACTAGTAAAAGAGCCAATGTGCATCACTGAATTCAAGGAGAATATCACTAATAAACAACATAACAACRTACACGATCACAGTGTGTAAGAACAACCAGAAGAATTCATAAGAGGCAAGAGGTTTTAGAAGAAATCTYAATGAAGAAAAGGGCTAGAACAGTGAGTGTGGAATAAAACTGAGAGGAAGAAACAGGAAAAGTTGGGCACATAGGGTTGGAGTGAAGCAACACAAGGTAAAGTTCAGTCCATTCCACAGGAAAAAAAGAAAGCAAATGGTTACAGCTATTGCAGCTACTGCAACTGCTCCTGCAAGCTGGAGTCACTTTGGCAAAGTTGCCTCCAAGATCTCAGGTGAGGAGTGGTGGAATGAGGAGGAAGATGGTAGGAGAGAATCATAGGACTCTTGGGTGAGGTGATCACTCCAGATGAGGAAAGGTCTCCTCTGCCCTTAAGGCTGTTAATCATTTGATGGTACTGCTCCCCTTTCTAGCAGTGCCCTGAGAGGTCCTTGCTCTCTGAAGATGCACATGGGTAAACCAGAATTGGGCTGAAAACTGGCCCCCTGTATTGTATTTTAAAAGTGAATAAACTACTTTAAGGAGGTGAAAGCTATCACTGGATCAGTCCATTCTGGAGAACATTGACCTACACATGTAGATCTCCAGGGTAAGCTATTTGGTTTCAGCCCAGAGACGTTCATTTATCCCGAGAGCCCTGCTAGAAATTTGCAGAGCATTAAACTTGCATCTGATGCTTACACAGTGAACCAAATCCTTGCCTTCAGCAACRTCAATTTCAGACTGGAGTTAGGCAGTGGAGTTGCTCTGAACTATGGCTAATGGAAATGAAAGGCAAATCTGATCTAGAATTTCATGTGGAAACTGGCAATATAGATTGATTGAGACATTATTTTAGAAATATTTCATAGTCAATACCATGACTTCAAAGCTCAATGTCATCTCAAGTCTCCTGGCATGGATACATGACATTTATTAATAGAGGTGCTGAAGGACTGGCATCCAGYTGATGTCATCAGACAAATTACTTCTCCATTACCTATTGATTACTCTTCTGCTTGGCAAAAAGTATGTGCTTACTTTTCATACCAATGGGAAATAGAAAAATGTAATAGCCGACCACATTAGGTAATTATCCAGTTCTTGAAATGCTTCATCTATGGCCAGMTAGAAACTGCAGCTGTTCCAGCACCCAGTAACCTCTCTTCTCAACAAGAGTCCCAGAGAACATATTGCTCTTGGTTTCCTCACATTTCCCTGGATCTTTTCCATTAGATAATAGGTTTAATTCATGCTCCTGTCCTTATTTTGCACAGTTGGGGCACAGTTAATCAAAGGATGACTTTATTATGTCTGATCCGTGAGATAAGAGAGAATCATTAGTAGGGTTTATGAAAAAGTTTGGATCCATCATGTTTCCACAAAAAATGTGCATTTATTTAAATAGAAATGCTTGCAAGAATGTGYCAGTTTTCACAAAATATGACAGAGAAAAATCAAAGTGATTTTTTTCCTCATTTTGCTTTGAGAAGAAAWAAATGCTTTGTTCTGACTATATTGTCCAGATTCGCTTTGCCTAGACTGCTCTATCACATGCCAATATATATTTTTTATAGTGTTGCAAAGGCATGGCATAAATTGTGATATTATTACCTTATCTCTGCAATACATTTTGGCACTGCTGAAATTAAATGCTGGTGTAGTCTTGAAATCAAACACTAGATTGCTGTGTATGAAAAGTCTTTTTGTTTCATTTTGTTTTCCCACCTTTCATGAAACCACCTAATATGACCGCAGATATTATGATGTGTTCTGGTGACAGAGTAATATAATCTGTTTCCTAGTTACAGCTGAGACTGTAGTTAGAAGATCCAGACTGGTTCTTGTTCTCAAAGAGCTGATCCTTTTATATGGAAAAAAAATAGCACAACTCTCCTTCCCATGAAATAAGCCTGGTGTTGTTGCTTCTATGTAGAGGTGATGTGGAGGTGACAGTTTATAGACCTTCTAATTAAATCTGAGATAGGATAGRCACAGCACTGAGGTAGGAGCACATCAAGATGGGAATGTGATGGGTAAATTTTCAGGGTGCAGCCCAGTGAAGAAAGGATGGAGAGTGACCAACTGCCCTTAGAGAAGTGATGAAGAAAATATTGTTTCTCTACCAGCATCAACAAAAAGGGATTTACCTTGTGAGTCACTGCTAAAGATGGAATAAAACTCACTGGGTAACTGCGACTAAATTCAGACCTTCTGATCCCTCTGTGAACCCCAAGGAGGCTGAACTGGGACAGACAGTAGCACTGGCGTGGGGAGAGAAAACTGAAATTCATAGGAAGCATGTGGACAGCCAGCCTCTTGGTGCCAGATTTCAGCAGTGGCCCAGGAGATCATTATTAATATTTTAGTGCTTCCAAAGATCTCTTTAAGAGGAAGGATGTGAAGAGGCATTTCTGCTGGAGCTAAGGAACAGCTATACAAGAAAACACAGAAACTACCCCCCATCTCAGCAGCCCTGCAAGCACCCACCAGTGTGCTCTGCAGGTCTGTGCAAGGGCAGGCAAACTGTTGATTTAAGACCTCTAAAATTTTCATGGGAAGGACTTTGATGAACCCTGCCCTGATTTACATCTTTCACAACTCCAAAATTTCAGCCAAGTTTCACAGGGATTAAATCAGAAAATTATTTGTCTCACTGATTATTTAATTAGTCTGTGGTTGCTTAGCAGCTCTCTAGATTGGCACACAGTGGCTAGGGAACTTCAGGATCCATTTTGACTTCTTGCAGAACATGAAGTAATTAAAAAAAAAGTCTTTCTTTAATCTACATTCTCAAGGGCAAAGTGGTGACCCACTGGAAAAATGGTCAGTGAGCTGGATTTCACCTGTAAAAAAAAAAAAAATGCAATGCCCACAGGCTTTGTTTTCAAGACTTTTGTAACTACAGTTGAGGGAAGGTTGAAACCTTGCACTAATCTGTGCTAAATAAATAAATAAATAAATAAATAGCTGAAACCAACAAAGGCAAACAACTATTTAAAAACAAGAACTCAAATCTACTGTTAACATTTACTGCACAGAGAACAGCTCAGTATCTCTGGTTGTGTTACAGCATTCCCCTTTCTCAGGCAACAGCGAATCAATGGCCAACTCCTGCTTTCCTGCTTCCCATACCAGAGAGAAGAAACACCCCACTTGCCTCTCTGAAAACTTCAGATGGTTTCTTTGCATCATATGGTTGTCTGAACACTGTGATTATTTGTTAACGTTATGAATGGGAAAATAGGACGACCCATAAAAAGCTGAAGGAACTCTGAATMGGAGTCAACAATGAGGAGCTATAATTTGTTATCTGTTGACAATAGTGCTTTGTGTGTGGGAAGTGGGTGCATGGGTGGTTGCAGAGCTATGCAAGGGGTGTGTTTGACAGGGTGATGCTTTCTCCATTCATGAGCAGGATCAGGCTGTTCTTGATTTACTGCCTCCAGCCTTTTTGACCAGGGTGACTTTTCCTCAGTAGGGCTGAAGTCCCAGCCCTTTCCCATTTGCAAGGTGAGCCCTGTTGCTCCTGTTGCAGTCATGTGCATTTATCAGTAATAAGAAATAATATACGTATTTATCTATATCCATACTTGAGAGTTACCCATACCTCCCAGTGCTGAGTGAGCCAGCACTCAGGCCATCTTTCAGGCCCAGAAGATAAATAAATGAAGAGACATTAGCTTTTTATTACTTCTGCGATGTATGTAAGTGCTTTTGGTAAGTGACTACCTCAGTTTTAACAGCTGAAAGTTAAGCAACCTTAAAAGAGAGTACAGTTTTGTGTTCACTGAAGTAGAAAGGATAACTTTTCTGGCATGATGGAGGTTTTTGAATGTTATTACATGCCCTGTGAGCAAGTGGGGTTTTAAGATTACAGTTCCAGAACTGAAACCTATTGAGTGATACATCAGGGACTTGAGACTGAAACATAAGTCATGGGTAGGTCTGTTATTAAGGATGAGGCATGTATGGCATCCAAAACATGTGGGCATGTGTCTTGAAAGCAAGTTTGCTGCCAGTTTTAATAGAAGTTGTGGAGATTTGTTAGTATTTCCAAATAATTTCCCTCCATGAAAAATTGAGAGTATGTCCTAGTTTTGGCTGGGATAGAGTTAATTTTCCTCCTAGCAGCTGGTATAGTGCTGTGTTTTGGATTTAGGATGAGAAGAATGTTGATAACACAATGATGTTTTAGTTGTTGCTAAGTAGTGCTTACACTAGTCAAGGACTTTTCAGCTTCCCATGCTCTGCCAGSTGCACAAGAAGCTGGGAGGGAGCACAGCCAGGACAGCTGACCCAAACTGGCCAATGGGGTATTCCATACTATATGATGTCATGCTCAGCATATAAAGGTGRGGGAAGAAGAAGGAAGGGGGGGATGTTCGGAGTGATGGCGTTTGTCTTCCCAAGTCACCGTTACGTGTGATGGAGCCCTGCTTTCCCGGGGATGGCTGAACACCTGCCTGCCGATGGGAAGGAGTGAATGAATTCCTTGTTTTGCTTTGCTTGCGCACACAGCTTYTGCTTTCCCTATTAAACTGTCTTTATCTCAACCCACGAGTTCTCTCACTTTTACCCTTCCGATTCTCTCCCCCATCCCACCGGGGGGGGGAGTGAGTGAGCGGCTGTGTGGGGCTCAGTTGCTGGCTGGGGTTAAACCACGACAGAGCATAATAAAACTAAGTGAATCAGGCACACATCTCAGGCATGCAAGTGTACCTCACTTGGCCACCACCCTTCCCTGGTCTCCCGACATGGGCATGCAGGCAGAAAGAGGACATTGAAATCCTGCTGCTGCTGCAGACTGTGGCAAAGCTTCTACCAGCCTCAGCATGACCAATTTCACCAAGTAATTGCACTTTTTAGAACTAAGAGGTTTTTCTCAAGCACTAACTACCTGCTTGCCTGGCACAGCGAGCTATGTATCAAAAAGGCCATGGCATGAAGTATTTGAAAAAAGATTTGTTGTTATGTGCCTGTGCAAATGTAGTGGTTTAACCCGGCAGGCAGCCAAATGCCACACAGCCGCCTGCTYACTCTCCACCCCACCCCACCCCTCCCGCAGCGGGATGGGGACAGAATTGAAAAAAAAATTCACGGATTGAGATAAAGACAGTTTAATAGAACAGAAAAGAAAGGAATAATAATAATAACAATGGTAATAATATATTAATGATACAATATATGAAATGAGTGATGCACAATGCAATTGCTCACCACCTGCCGAGACAATAGCGAAAGCAACCGCCGCTTCCTGGACACCCCCCCCCCATTCATATACTGGGCATGACGTCAATGAATACCCCATTGGCCAGCTGGGCCAGCTGTTCYGCTTATGCTCCCTCCCAGCCTCTTGTGTGCTTGGCAGAGCATGGGAAGATGAGAAGTCCTTGAAAAGTAGATTACCTAGCAACAACTAAAAACATTAGTGTGTTATCAACATTMTTCTTATACTAAATCCAAAACATAGCRYTAGGAAGAAATTTAACTCTATCCCAGCCAAAACCAGCACAGCAAATTACAGAARATAGTAACTGGAATATGAACCCTAAGGGTAGGACTCACTTCACTTAATCTAACCATGTTAAAGTTAAGTAAATCAGACAAAGTTCCTTCTAGAGTCAATGGATAGGATAATTCACCATATCCATTTCAGTATGGAAAAAATCCACCACATCGGGGTAGCAGTGGATGAGAGACAGCACGTTGCATCTTGGAGAAGAAACAGATGTTGTTTATTTTGACTTTAGCAAGAGTTTTGACCCTGTCTCCCATAACATCCTTATAGACAAACTGATGAAATATGGACTAGATAAATGGACAGTGAGGTAGACTGAAAGCTGACTGAACTGCCAGGCTCGAAGGGTTCTGATCAGTGTCATGAAGTCTGGCTGGAGGCCAGTCATCCATGGTGTGCCCTAAGGGTTGTTATGGGGACAAATAT
This sequence comes from Oceanodroma leucorhoa, assembly GCA_030449065.1. Classification (NCBI taxonomy): domain Eukaryota; kingdom Metazoa; phylum Chordata; class Aves; order Procellariiformes; genus Oceanodroma; species Oceanodroma leucorhoa. The sequence goes on along the minus strand of JASVER010000021.1, from coordinate 5,208,774 downwards.
TTTATCACATCTTTGTTAATGACCTGGACAGAGTACACCCTCAGAGAGTCTGCAGATGATAAAAAACTAGGAGGAGTGGTTGATACGGCAGGTGGTTGTACCGCCATTCAGATGGAATTCAACAGACTGGAAAAATGAGCAAACAGAAACTTCATGAAGTTAATCAAGGCTATGCTTAAGGAGATTCCATCAGAGAAAGATTATTCTTCCTCAGGTGACAAATTCTGGACCTGGGGGCAATAACACCACACACCAATGAAGGCTGGGTGCTGACCCTCTGGAAAGCAGTTTTCAAAAAAGGACCCTGGAGCATTCTGGTGCACAACAAGTTTACCAGCGAGCCGGCAATGTGCTCTTGCAACAAAGAAGGCCAACAGTCACCTGGGCTGCACTCTGAGGAATGTTGCCAGCCAGTTGAAGGAGATGATCCTTCCCCTCTGCTCAGCACTGGTGAGACACATCTGAAGTTCTGGGTCCAGGTCTGGGCTCCCCGGAACAAAAGAGGAATGGACATACTGGACTGAGTCCAGTGGAGGACCACAAAGGCTGGAGTAGCTGACRTGAGGAAAGGCTGTGAGAGCTGGGACTTCTCAGCCGGGAGAAGAGGAGACCCARGGGGATTTTATCAGCGTTTATAAATACCTGCAGGGTGGGAATAAAGAAGATGGAGCCTGGCTCTTCTCAGTGGTGCCCAGTGACAGGACAAGAGGCAACGGGCACRAACTGAAATACAGAAAATTCCATTTAAACATATGAAAACACTTTTTTTCCATGAGGGTGGTCAAACAGTGGAGTAGGTTGCCTAGAGTGGTTGTGAAGTCTCCATCCTTGGAGATATTCAAAGCCTGAGAGGACTCAGGTCTGAGCAACCCACTCTGCCTGGCCCTGCTCTGAGCAGAGAGGTTGGACTAGATGATCTCCAGGGGTGCCTTCCAGCCTCAGCCAGCCTGTGACTGCGTGGGTACCACTTTGGATTGCTAATGTGAGGTGAGAGGATACACATACATACACACACCCTTGCCCAACAGCACAATTACCTTGTGAAATTGAGCAATGTGCAGAAACTTCCCAAACAAGCCCCGATTAGCTTGGCCAGGAGCAGGAGCAGKGTCCTGCCCGAATGTTGCCCTACGTGCTAACTTCTCGCTCTGCAGTCAGGAGAGTGCACTGGCGCAAGACTGCTGACTAACGAGCAGAAATATCCTCGCTTCATTTTTGCAGAAGGACCCACAGCATTTTGACTGACTTCATCTTGTTCATAACCCAAAGTAGAAATAATATAAAGGTTTCCAAATGGTTGATAAGCAGACAAAGCAACCCAGTCCATGACTTCCCAGTGCCGTTGGCTTTGTCAGTGTGATGATATCCACAGATACATGATTCCCAGTTTTTACTGTACCTCTTTGRGTAGGGTAAATTGCACAGACATTCCTGCTCTTGTTTCATAGCACTTTCTGCAGATTGCTTCCTTGGATTAACATCCTGCCTTTGTTCAGCTGTCAAAAGTAATTCATGCAACAGTGCAAAACATATTTGAGGCAAATAATAGCACAATAATGAATATAAACCACATAGCATTGCACTGCAGGTGAAACAAATGGGGAAGGAGATGAAAGAATTAATAACTACAAGTACTGGAAATGGATTCTTTTTTTAAAGATAAGCACAGAGTGATAAATATCAGCCTAAAAAGCAAAAGTGTGTGCAGTCTGGAAACAAGGTGTAGACAAGCATAACACARTCTCCCCTTAAAGCAGCAGAAAAATAATTCAAAAATGTCTGGCAAGARAAACTAAGTCATCTTTAAAGAGTGCCAACAAATAATACATAATGCATTTGATTACATGCTTTGCTCTTTGCATACCCAAAGCTTTTGGTGGTGTCAGAGGGAGATTTGGCAAAGTCAAAGGGGTGAAGTGAAGCCCTGAACCGGAATCCAACACAAATTCTACATTGCTTACATCCTTCCCTGCCCTACATAAGATTATAGGATTTTATAACATTGCTCATCACTGTAACACCTGAAAGCTGATCTCAGCAGTACCGATCTACATAATGTTACTTATGTATCATTTATTTATCTGGAACAGCACTGCAAGTTTGGGTGAATCTTCTGGGGTTTTGTTGTTTGTTTGTTTGTTTATTTGTTTTAACGTAGTATTACATTAAATATACRTAGTATTCACTTTGCAAAAGAGAAAAGCCAAAGATTTGTCAAACTCCATGAAATAGAATTTCACAAGATGAAGACCTGATTTAAGCACATTTATGCAAGTCCTTAAATCCCTCACTGGTTAAAGCACCACTTAAGCATGTGCATAATGCAAAGTATGTTCTTTCAGCCCATTGACAACAAGGTCTAGTAAACGTATTTGCCTAGGAATTTTTCCTGACGGTACAAAAGTACATTTTATTGTACAAGGTTCCTATTTAACATAATATTTTTTTTCTGAATAAGAACTTAATACAAGGCAGAAGGAAGAGTAAAGGTGGGGCCCCTTCCCAGTGAGGTGTCCTCAAAGGTACATATAAGGGAGAGATCGCCCAGGTTGTAGTAATGCTCCAGAACAACAATATTCTCCTTGTCCACATCAGCAAAGGACCGAGGAGAGGGGAGATAGCTCAGACCATGTTACATTGCTTTCTAGCAATAGATAGGCACTCTGTCCTTCACAGTAACAAGGCCATTAGTGGTGGTGGTTAGGACAAGCATGAGAAGGGCAGATCTCATCAGGCTGGTGAAAATCAGTCACTTTTTTTCTTAATGATTTTAGTAATGCAAAAAATTTCATTCTCCAAAGGAGGTGGTTCATTTTGTTTTCAGAGGAATTTTTAATCATCACATTTTAGAGGAACAGTGGTAGTTTTGAGCCAAGAGCTCCACTTGGAAAAGCAAACCAAAAAACTGATTTGTTTGCTGTCCATGGACATTAYGTTTATGCCATATTACCTCCTTGCTTTGGGATTACTCCTGGTCATCTCAGGGGCCAGGAAAGGTTTCTTTTCCCTGTTTTTAAGACATAGTTTGGCTGTTGGGAGGGAAAAAACAATGAAGAATGGTTATGGTTAGAAATACGTGATAGGGAGGATGTGCTGGGTGCTCCTAGTGGCACCAGTCTTTATATCCYTTATTACTGTGTTCTGTCTGTATTGAGGTTCCAGAAGGGATTTTTCTCCCAGGTTTGTTTGTGGGAGAGTAGAAAAGTGGATTGATTTCTTCTGTAGCATGGGCTGCAGTTGCTTTCCTAGGGTACCTGGGAAAAAATGCATAGCAAAGGAGGAAAGGTACTTAGCAAGTCCTCTGCTAGAGGGGACATCCAGAGGAGGAAGGCAGCAGCCACACTCCACTGCACATTACTGATACGGCACATTACTTATGTGGGTTTTGGTTTCCCACTCTATGTCCTTGGTCAATGTAGGGTGTTGGGAAGAAGGTCTGCAGTGTGAGGATAAATGTTCTCTGAGCCAGCTAAAGAAAAAATCAGAATGTGTCATTTAGAGGATGTGGCAATGAAAGGTTTGGGGTTTGTCTTTTTTTCCCACCTTTTGTCTTTTGCCAAATTTAACCTGAATTCACAGATTTGGGTGGGAAACCTCAAAAGGTTGAGCCCCTTTTTCAAAGGGAAGTGTTGCACACCACTCCATTAGTCTCCTCCTCAYCTACAGAGCTGTTCAGAAACAAGAAGCTCTGGCTCTTTTTARAAGGAGGGGAAATAATTTTCCACTAAGTTGTGCCTTTCTCATTTAGAAAAATCACATATGTTCTGTCTATGTCTAAGACAAAATGCAGGCTGGATATTAAAAAGCATTTTTGCGTATTGGTATTGAATGGGGTTTGCAAAGCACCCTGATGATTACTTTTCTTTCATTTCAATGAGTGCCAGGTGATTTAGAAAATGCTGATAAGTACCTCTCTYACCTCTCTTTAAATACCTTAAAATATCTGACCTGCATAACCCAGATAAAAGCAGGCAACACAGTTGCAATTTGGATGCTTTGCGGATGGTAAATGATCCACACTGATTGTCTGGCTCCTTTCCACACCAGAGTATCTCCTCCCACAGTTGCCTTGAGAAGGACAGGACTTTCTGAAGTAAACCAAATTTATATGCATGAGTAAGGGAGTGGAACTGCTCAGAGGGGGAGGACAGCCTTGTCTGACARCCAGGAAGATCCTACTAACTGTGTAGTAGTAAATCTGGGAAATGTTCCCACAGGGGACAGACGTTGACATCATCTGAGACACTTCAGTCAAGACTGGAAATAAGCAGGACCAATCTAAGATTTGCTGGAAAAGAAAACACTGTGGGAGTAACTGTGTTTCGCAGCCTGTTCACTTCTTGCCTCAGACACACCTTGAAAATTCAGTCCATATATTTATTTGCATATGAATTTGCCAAGGTGTCAAACGGTTTCTAACACATCATTTGAAGATGTCCAGGTGCTCTAGAGGCTCTCACCATGATGTGCTCACATCCTGTTGTGGAGGAAAGACTTCGTGTGCTTCTTCCATGTCCAATTCTGTTCTACTGTTTGAGACTTTCTTAGAAAAAAAGAAGTTTGGGATTTTTTGGACTTTTGGGAGTTGGTGAATTTGGGAGCTCAGATTGAAAAGTCCTCCTTGAATTCTTTAAGCCTGGGGGATTCTTTCCTTTGCTATTAGACATTTTTGAGAACAGTGATAGGAAATATCGTTTCTCTATCAAAAGATAGGAAATATCCTGTGGAGAGCTGAGAGGGAATATCCATTTAGAAAACATTTCTGAGAAGCATGYACCTCCAGTGAAGAGGCCTCATTTAATTTCAGGGTTTTTTTTAAATTCTCTCTCTCAAACTYTCTCTCCTTTTTTGTTTTTACCAAACTATAGGACTTAACAACTACTGCCAACTGGTGTGTCAGATTGGTGCTAGATGCTATTAACATTTACATGTCCTTGAATGTGGCAGGGAGTGTTTCCTTGATGATCTACCTTGTAAAACTGGTGACAGTGAACTGGAATAGAGTGAATACTTCACTTTCTTTTAAATTCCTGTCGTCTGTTGTTGTCAGAAGCCATGACTTGTTGTAGCAAGCTAAATGCCACGGTACAAAAGTGGAGGTATTTTGCTTCTACAAGATCTTTTTATTTTTCTGCACTGCCAGCTCATGAGTTGGTTTTAGATCATTGTGCCCTTCAGCCTGACTTTTTACAGATCCTCTTTATCTGTGGTTAAAACTTTTCAAAGAATGCCACTACATTTTCACTGAACATGCACCAGACACTGTACATCAATATAAAATTGTTCCTACCATTCTAGCTGTTTTGGAAAGAAAAATTAAAAAAGAAAAATAAAAAGGGAAAAAGAAAGAAAGAAAAAAGAARAAAAGAAAGATTCTTCCTAACTCCTGGCAAATCTTTCAGAGATTTCCTGGCTTTCTGCCCATGGTTATTAAAGCAGAAGTTATGAGTACTAATTTGACTTGTACAGCATCAGCATGGGAACAATGAAGCAAAATACAAGTAAACTAGAGAATTAGGGGGCTTAGTGGAAAAGTTCACCATAGATATGGCTCAGGATGTTGAATTCAGTAAACTTCTGGCCATGCATTTCTGAAAGGAGATTACCACTGAGGTCTCCAGGTGGAACCAAGGCCTCTAGAGCACAGGGGACTATGAGGTCCTACCTAAGTCAGACTTGAGGATTGCTCCTTCCCAGAAATGGCTCAAGGCTCCCCAGCTGTACAAGGCAAATGCTATCTGGCTACACTACAAGAACAGGATGTGGAAGGAAGCGTGAGACAGYGAGACACTCACATGTGGGGAATGTAAAGCCAGGAGCAAGTGAGTGGAGAGACCCAAGGAGCTCTTCCCATCCTTGCCAGAGTTGGGGTTGGCCAACTGATGGTGGACAGGGGTGGACCCTGATCGTGCTGTTGCTAGGGGAAATTATCTCCCAATGAGAGTGGTAGATGTTCCACTGCCTGAGCCCTTCTAAACCGCCTGGATGCACACAGTGAAGTAAGCATGCCAGGGCACATGCTTTGGCCCTGAAGCCAGCTGGTGAAGTGCTGCTTGTGTCCACACAGCTGTTTCCCTCAAAAGAAAGTGGCTTCCTCCATACTGCCTTTTGAGTCCAGTCATTGACCTATATGATCCCCCAGGAGATGGATACTACCGCCATACTGCCCTGTGGGTGTAGGCTACGGGATGTCACAAGTGAAAACTGTTCCAGGAGTCCACCAGCAGTGGCAAGCATGGGCTTGTTCCCAAGCCCTCTGAAGGACCATGGTCCTGTAGACTTAGGARCTGATGGAATGTTAAAAAAGCACAGTTTTGTCCCAAAGACTTCATAGCACTTTCAGAAGTATTCTAAAAATCTTTATGAGGTAGATGAGAAAGCATATGGGAAAATAAGACTGATACCACAGGTAAAGATATGTGCTCCACATGCCAGTCATAACCCTACTTACTAGACACCTGGCCCTCCCCACCATCTTGGGATAATCCCTTCATTTGTTTGTATTAGTAAACTTCAGTAAACTCTTTGCTAACCCTGGAATGGGCTCTGGGGTACAGCGGCCACAGAAGAAATGGTAACACTGCTGCCTTGAGCCCAGGGTAATTGGGGTGGGTTTGCACCATTCTCCAGGAGCAGAAGGAAATGTGTCCAAGAGACTGTAGAGAGCTTCAGGAGAGGTCTGAGTTTGGGGGGGAAGAAAGGACAYGGAGGATGGGTCTCTTTCCTTCTCTCCAAGCTTTGTCAGGCTGCACTRGCCAAGGCAGAGCTGGTTTACAGATAAACCATACCAATTTACCTATTAGTAAGGAACAGCTGTCAGCAAATTAATTTTTACTTGGTAATCTCCATACAGCCCTCCAAAGCGTAGATTTTCATAGGCTCAAAGGGCAGGCAAAAATACTAGCAGAGGAGTATCTTACTGTTCTTCACGCAAGAGAAAACCATCTCTTCTGCATGTGCCTTCTCGGATGAGTCTGCATTTGCTTGTGGTAGTGTTCACAGTGCAGCAGGGCTTTTATTTTAATGCTGTCATAAAATACCTGACAATAAACTCTTGTGTAATTATCAGAGCTCTGTTTCCATCAGAAACTCCCAATACACCTGACTTCAAAAGATAAGGTTCTTTACTAGACAAACTAGGGCAGTTATGTCCTGCCAGTAAACACTGCATCTAATATCACATCTATTTTTACTGAAGTTGGAATTATTATTTTCATGCATTATTAGTTGGTATTTTTCATCTGAATGTGTCACCTTAAAGTATATAATTTAGCATTCAGGTGTTGGGAAAAACAAAGATGTGAAGAAGCATGATGTCGCCTGCAAAAATCAAAACAACTGAAGAGAGAGCTGGGCRCTTGCTTGATTGCCTCACCGGCAATGTCATAGCGAAGGGCCACATCCTGTCCTTGGTGTCACCAGTGTAACTTGCAACAGGAGCACTGGCAATGAGCATTTCCATTATATTCTGATAACAAAGCAGGACACTGAATGTCATACCTGCAAAGAACTGTGTGCTTGAGTGCGGAAACCCAATGTATGGAGCAAGGTGCTACCTGAGTCAGTGAGAAACATGRATGGCAAAAGTATAATGTGGTTTCTCAGTTGGCTTAAGCAAAGGAAGTTTCAGGCTGCCATTGAAAGGGGCAGTACTCCCCCATCTCTGCTGCCCTAATCTGCAGGGTTCCTCTCCTTCTTTTCATGGTTCACATAAGTTTACTGGGTGAGTGAAATTTTCAGCCAGTTCAGTGGATATGGCTGTGATGCTTACCAGTCCAGCAGAACTAGGGAACTTCTCAGCTTCCAGGTCCAGATGTGTGCTTTCATCACGTCCTGACCCAGGACCATGAGAAGATGCAGATACCCACTGGCCTCTTCTGCCTCATCCTGATTTCCATGGGAAAGAAACCTAGGTCTGTATGCCAAAAGGGAGCACAATACACTGTGGTAGATCCCCATCTGGACATCAGGGCCACAGAACCCTGGGGTGGTCAATGCCTTTGCCCCTCAGGTAGAGACACAGAAAAGAAATGCATGAATTTGTAAAATGCCGTACGTGAACTCTGCTTCAGAGCTGGAGATAAATCTCTTAAATACCAGCCAATAGCCTCAGTCACAGGGTCTTGAGGTGTCTTCAGCATTTATCACTGAACTGAACTCTGTCTGAACTGGGTGGGATTGATATGACTGTGATGACTTCTACATCAGCGAGCCAGCCAGCTTGGCTTGAGATCAAACTAGCCAAAGGAATGTCACTGTCAATAAGTTATGGTTTCCAGAAGCCAATGTCTTTTAACTATTCTACCACAAGAGTGCTACTGGGACGTGTTTTCTATTATCTAATTTGGTGAAGGCCATCCTTATTTAACATTATTTCAAAGTTTAATATAGTTTGTCTTTTTTTAGGTCACAGGACCCACAAATCAATATGTATTGAGTTAGTCAACCACAATGAGATAGTTAATTCTCATCCACCACACTTTGAGCTCTACCTGCATCAACTAGAGAAGGCAGAACGGGCTGCTTACACTGAAAAGCAAGGAAAAAAACCACTAACTATATTGCCAARAACCAACCCCAAGTTATTTAAGTTGGAATTTTCACTGAATTAAACCATCAGTTCTTCCCTATTGACCAATGGATTTTTCAAATAAACTTATAGGCATGCATTTGAAGTTTCTAGCTGCACTGTATGGTTTATACTCTATGGCCAATGTCAAACACATTAAAGGCAAGAATGCTACTATATGACTTATACTGACACAGGTTCTTACTCTGTCGTATAAATCGCGTTTTCTTTGCATTTCAGTAAGAAGTTTCTATATAAGCCTTGGTGCCACAGGTGAAAATAAATTTACTGCAGGGTGTTTGGCAACTAGAYAACACCATAAGCCCATCTACACAGCTTACTTTTACACGTAGACTTTAACATCTGGTAGCAAGTGGTTATCCTACCTGTAATGGTGTGAAAAGTTTTAGATCTATAAAGCACCAGCTGTCATTGCCAATTTTTTCACAAAGCTCCAAATACTCAGCATTTTCCTCCAAATGCTAGTGTTTGGTCTGTGTGATCACACACAGTTCTTCTCTTCCTCTGATTAAAGGCAAAGACATTAGTGGCTTTATGATTAATGAGAAAAGCTTGGAAATGTCATTATTTACAACTTAAAGCTCAGAAGTTAAACAGTAATATTCCCAATGCATTTGGCTTAAAATTAGCAGAGTAATATGTAGATAAATGTAAGTTGAAAAAACACAAACAAAAAACAAATTTCAGACTAGCAGTTATGAATGGCCTGGAAAGGCAATTTATGACWCACTAAGAGGGTGGGGGGATATATTATTCTCAGCCCCACCCTGGCAGGATCCTGAACCCAAGCAATGATTGCTTAGCATTACTACGATACATATAGAAAATATAACTTTCCTAAGTTCAATGTTCAGAGTCTTAACATTGTTTAGTAATGCTGAATAGAAGATAATGCCTGAAGYGGCTTTCAATCTCTGGGGGATTAAATGGACTACTGCCCAAAGCCCTATCAAATTATTGCTTTGAGGATACCTACCAGGCAGTGAGGGACAAGAAAGAAGCCATGCCCAGCCTTGGTGTTACATCCTGCAACAGGCAAAGCGGTGCCAAGATGTGTCTTGTGTAGCAGTGATGGCACCCAAATGATGGCATGGTTGTTCTTGAYCTGGCACAGGTCCAGGACCTACTTTCCCTGCTTGTGGAACCACCACTGATGGAGGCATCTGACAAAAGAAGTGTGTGGGCTTTTGTTTATGCAGAGCTGGGAGTGCAGCCATTTTAAAACTCTTTTCCTTTATCAGTTCTTTACAACCTTTTCGATCCAAATTTTCCGTGTTCAGTTGTGCTTCATGCTGCATTTATRGAATGCTTTTAGTTAAAGTAGTTCTGCTCTTTCAGAAAACAGAGACRAGGAATTATCTCAGCCAGCTTCTATTGAGACATCTCGATATTTTTAAGTACGTGGCTTTGCAATCTGAGTTTTTTACTGCATTTTTGTTCAACAGTCTACAACCAGGCAGAGGCCATGTACAAAAAGAAATGCAGGTTCCTTGCATTTGCCACTTCTCTGGATTTGGGACGTATGTAGTGGTGGGTGTTTTTTCCACCCTCTTTTGGTTTATGAGCACAAAAGCAGTGAAAATCATGATGCTCCTGTGACATGAAACTTTTTTTCATAATATGCCCAGGAAACACCATTTGTAATGGAATCAAGCCAAAACTATTGCTAAGATATTTTTTTTCTCGTAACATTGCTCAAGTCAGGGAAGAACATAAACTAGCTACTAATTTTTTCCAGCATTCACCTATGTCACTATCTTTCTGTCTTTCTCCATGATTATCATAATTCCTATTGAACTTTGTGTGTTTCATACAGGACTATGGAGMAGTTTTCTGGAAACTTTTTTGTCTCTCCCTTGTATCAAACTCTATGAAGAAGAAGATGCTACACTCATATCTATTCAATTGTCTTCCTACAGAAAGATAGAAGGGAAGGCAGCAAATAAAACCTTGGGAACTCTCTAAATAAATGTCTTTAAGGGAATAAGCTGCAGACAACCTGTTGATATGGGTCATTAGGTTACACCRATGGCATTAACACCATGTGGCTATGACCATGTATAAATCTCTTAATCACTACCTAATTTTTCCCACCTGCAACATGAACCAGTATCAAGTGCAGACGGTACTGTGGAGGATTAACTTTTAGTTACTTTTTGTGTGTTAATCTGAATGTGTGCAAMGACCTGTACCAACCTTACATTTCATTAAATTTTCCTAATACACTACCTTATGTGAACTGTCAATACCTACAGAGAGACCTTTTCAAGCAGAAGTTTCTCGGTTCCTTTTAGTGGTATCAAAGCTGTTCTAAAACTTTTCTCCCTTCCCTTGGATCTGGTACCTCACTTAATATCTAGGCTTTTTTTTTTTTTTTTTTTTTTTTTTTTTTTTTTAAGCTGCAGTTAAATAAAATCTAAAGGGACCAGCAAACTCAAAGGTTTTTTTTTTTTTTTTTTTAAGCTGCAGTTAAATAAAATCTAAAGGGACCAGCAAACTCAAAGGTTTAATGTTTCATGCATGTGTTGGTTCCTGAATGTATTAGCCCCTCTCTCAAAATCTTTGTACAATTTTGTAATAAATCCTCAAAGTTTAAGGGGGAGGTTATAGAAGGTCTGTCTTGCATTTCTTATTCCCCTTCCAACAGAAAGCTGTTCTCTTAAACACATCTATCTCTGGTTTTTGTTCCAGATAAGACTGTGAACTTTGGTTAAAAGTAATGAAGACCCTTGCAGTGCTCTTTATCACTCTGCATCTTCAAAATTTGGACACARATGGAGTCTTTGCTAATGGCTTTGCTCTCTGCATTGTCAAACGTGTACTCTTCCAGGGGCACTTAAAAAGGGAGGGTCCACTCATGGTCCTTGTTCATAAAGAGCAGCTGAGGTGGAAGAAAAAATATCATTAAAGAATTTTCCTGGAGATCTTGCAGGGAAAGCCTCAAGACTGAGCGAATGAGAAAGGCAATCTCCATCAGTTACACSTGACTGTTCAGAGAATTAAGCTTGTAATAGGATTGATAACGAATGCATCTTCTGCCCGTGGGAGGTTTGCTGGCAAGGCTAGGGCCGGAGGAGGAACATTGGGCTGTACCGAAATTACCCAATGCTAAGTTTAGTGGTGTTACAGTCCATACCTGCTGCAGCTTATTTTGGGCTGCCATTCATGTTTCCTTGCTGGTGCTGGCAGTGGTGTTATGCACTCTCCCCCACCCACCGAAACAGGCTGGTGATGTTTCCAGGAGCCGGACTGATGTTCACCAAGCCCATCCAGCAGTTCTGGTTATGTCACTGACCAACCTAATAACRCAAATTAAGACATTCTGCCTGAATGGGACAAGAGCCATTTAGAGACAGCCTTGCCTACACCAGGGAGAAGGGACGGCTGGGTGTGTTGTTCAAGGGACTATAAAAAGAGTTAGAAAAGTAGATTTGTACCTAGATAGCATACGATGATTGCAACCTCTAGTGCTGCAGTAATAGTTTAGTGACAAAAGTATTTGAGCATAGCTAATTTTAACCTTTATTTTTATTATCTCTGGTTTGATAATCATAGCCGAAGCCACACAGCAGCCTTCTGTTCCCATGTCCTGTGACTGGATGGATCCTGCTGTATTTTGCRCCCAAATACAGTTGCAAATACAGTTGCACATTGGGGTCAGCTAGCAGAGCTATGATGGACTGCAGGGTCCCACTGACCCATGACAGAAGAGATGTTGGGACAGGTTCATACTGGGGCCTGAGATAACCAGCATTTACCTCATGGTCCTGGTGCTGTCATGTTAGGRATGGGAGAGGAGGCCAAGAGAAGGAAGGTAGCTTGGCTAATCTGACCCTTCGTAGAACCTCTGGTCCCACTACCACTTCAGAAAGCAAATAAGCAAAACTCTAAATGAATGAAATCAGAAACAAGAGCATCAGAGATGGAATTTTTTTCCATTTTTTTGATACTTCCCACAACTCTCTGCAAAACTGTTTATGTCTTTTCTCTCCCTGCTATGTGTGTCACAGACAGACTTGCCTGCTCCTAAAAAGTCATCACATGCTTTTGTCTGCTATCAGGACCAGTCACGCTGCTGCAGATCTACCTGCCCCATACCTTGCGGTGGATCACGACTGTTATTTCTTCCAACTCATGAGATGTGCCAAAACCTGCATTTCCCTGCACAGTTGCRCTGCTCTTACAAGTATAAAAGAACTGGAGGGTAGGCTGTGGAAGCTGCACACGGACGGAAAGAAGCAGGCTGTATCTCATTTTCCAGCCTCAGCAACTGCTCAAGTTCCCCTAAGGGCAGCTCTCCCAAGCCTGCCTCCCTCTTTGCAGAGGGCAGGCTTGGTCCCACAGCACGGGCAGCCTGCTGCCCRCGGCGTGCTCCTTCCCCGGCTGCACCCGCCTGCGAACCGCTGCGCGTAGCTCCTCCCTGCCGCTGGCTCTGTCCAAATTCTGCCCTTGTAGTGGGGTGGTCCTCATAGGAAGAGTGCTCAGATCTGACTGCAGCACAATGTGAGTTTATCTGCCTGTCCCAGGGCAGCAGTGACTGCTCTCTGCTCAACATCTCCTTGGCAGCACCAGCTCAGGTCTGGTCACCTGCTTTGCTTCCACTGGGAACATTGTCTTTTTTTTTCCTAATCATCTACYAGAAGGGGAGAGAGTGTGGGATCTGCGCTTCTTAGGGGATGGAAACCAGAAAAGGGTGAGCACGGGTGCTTCTTATGTGTGTGCAGGTTACAGTAAGGACCAGAGCTGCCAGAAATGCCTGCAATACTGCTTATTAAATTATTAAATCAGTGCTCTCAACTTTTTAAAACAGTTTAATGTGATTGGAGCAGGAAGATGCTTAAATTGTACTTTAGCCAGAACAAAGAATAGGCTGTGAGTTGTTTAGATGCATTGCAACTGCTCCCGTGTATTCTTCCAGGCAAGCACCCAGAATTTATTTACTGTAGCTCATTGACACTGGCCAGCTGGTGGCTGTGCACAAGAGGATGGGAGCAGGGGGGATTTCCCTGACTCTCTGTGCAGTTCTTTTGCAGAAGCTGATTCCTGTCCTCAGTCTGGTTCCCTCCAAGCAGGGGAGAACATTGGCTAAAGACTTGTGCATTGACCTCCAGTTGATCTAGATCAGAACCCAGAGGACAGAGAAGTTTGCCAAGAAAAGAGAAGGAGGGGCATTGCAGCCTTTCAAAGGTTGTTCGTGCCTCCAGGGTTGATCAAAGAGTCTGAGAAGTTGTTCAGGCATGTCACTAACAAATAGGCATCCAGTCAATCATGTTGCATTTGAGGTCCTTTGCCTAAACGGGGAGAAAGAGCTAAGAGAAAAATGAGCAGTTGGCAGAACACATCCCTCAGCCATTCCTGCCCTTGGTGTATCAGCTCTCTGTCTCGCCTGCTGGAGGACAGAGCTGCAAGATATTCTCACTTTGCATGATCTGTTAAATCCTGCAGCTGAGCTCTTCACCATTAGTAACTATTACTAGCTAACATCTACCCAAAAGAGCGGATTTGGCAATGATGTGCAAAGTGAGAGAAGAACAACAGCCTTGGGTGATGCCTTCTGTGACCACCTACCTCCACAGCAATGTTGGTTTAAGAATAATTTCAGCAGAAATCCCACACTTTGGAAACTCCTCCTCGGTTCTCTTTTTACTCCAGCCATCTTTTGAGCACAGCCTGTCAATGGCCTCTGGAGCTGTGCAGAACCGTTTCTGTGAATATCAACCTTCTTTTTCCAGTGCTGTTCACTTATTTCTTTCAGTTTGTACACAGGCAGTAAACATATCTGAATCCGCAAGGTATTTTTGGAAAATTAGAAAGAAAAACGTTGCTTTTATTTTGAGAAAACAAAGGCGGCGGCACACGTTCTGTAACAGAGCCAAGGTGGCTGTTTAAAATATTGATACTGATACAGAAGGCCTGTTGACAGAATGATAGTTCAGCTTTGCATGTATTTGTCTTTCCCTTTGTTCTCCAATGAGACAAGCCTGTTTATTTATGCCAGGGGCAGATTGCATTGTGCAGATAAAGGCACTAAGAATGAATAACAAACACACTGGACAGGCAAAGAGCACACAGGAGCCCTCCTGGGCTGGAGACTTTAATTCAGCGTGGAGCGCAGGGGATCACGCACTGCTCGGGGTGGGAGGGAAGAGCTGCCCTTTGAGCCCTGCCCGGCTCAGCCACTTGGGGTGGATTTAATCTCACACAGCTTCAGACATTTATAGCATCATTCTGGGCTTCCTTTACAATCAGTAAGAGAAATGGGCACCTACAGCAGTGTTACAGACACCTGTTTTCAAAGGAGCTGACCCTCCAGACACTACTCACACTCTTGCCTGGATCTCCACTGAAGGGAGCCTCGAGGGAGCAGTGTGGATGGAGATATTTGGGTGCTGGTAGCTACATTTCACCAACTGAATGTATCCTTGGTGGGTAGAAGATTTTTTTTCTTCTATCTACTAGAAGCTCTCTTTGCTGTAAATGCATAAATTCCAATTTTTTATCTGCAATCATTCCCTGGAAGAGAGGATGCATGTGTAGCAAATTTAAGCCTACTGAAAAAAAGCTTGTTTTTCTTATTTACCTTTCTCTGACTCCGTAGAAATAGTCCTCTCAGCTGCCAGGCTCCATGGTTGACAGGGTATAAGCCACTGAGTTTTAGAAAGTGTATTGTGAGTGAAGCTATGAAAAGAGCCTTAGTGACACTGCTAGTGTCTTGTGGTTTATGAACCAGCGAGGCACCTCCAGAGAAGGTGATTACAAATTATGGAGGATGGAGAAATAAGAAACAAAATTCTGCTCTCCCTACACTGATAAAAGTGTGGAAAACAGTTACCTGGCAGTGCTCGTGGTGGGTTTTATCGAAGCAGTTGCTGCTGGCCTAATTCTCCTCTCCAGTAAGCCAGGTTTTGACCTTCATGACAGCAGAGTTAAGGCAGCCTGAATGTATACCACTTTTCTCCGTCAGCAAGATGAGTGCCTCTGGCTCCAGAAGCATTGCAGGGGTCCCAGTCCATGTGGGTAATTTTTCTACCCTTAGACCCAGCTTAACTTTATATTTGAGAACTATTTTGTCTCCAGGTGCAGCCTCTAACAGTGGAGAAGAGACATCACAGGTGCTTTTCATGAATCCTTTCCTTATGTGTTGTACCTATAATGTAAAGAAAGACTGCCTTGACTGAAAACTACAGAGTTTTTCTGGGAAACTCTGAAATCCCTCCATTGCCTGTTGGAGACGAGTAATAGCTGTGCATCTGTTTTACAAAAGAGACAGAATCATTCTGTTGTTGCCCTATTAAAATAATGACTGGCATAAAGGAAAGATTTTGAAAAATCAAGCAGGGGGAGTGAAAGTGCATGTGAGCGTGTGTGCATGTTGCATAAAAGGCTGAGTGAAGATTAATATTATATTAGAAATTCAACAACTCTGAATCACTGCAGTTTTCATTTAATGTTTCACCAAATGACTGTAACCTTAAAAGTCAAATACATGACAGATGCACTTAATTACCCCACTGTAAGAAAAATAATGCTCAGGACTGTTAAATAGAAGAAATGAAACATGACTAAGCTGGCATTTGTTACAGTGCCTAGTTTTAGACTTTTCCAAACCATTTGATGGTAAAGGCAAATCCATAAGCAGGAGGTACTTACTAATGCCTTTTCATCTTCAGGGCCAGGGCAGACGTGGTCACAGTAACGGTATCTGTGCCACTCTCCACGCTGGGCATGGGGCTGGGCTAGGTCCTCACCAGGATGCTTCTGCCAGGAGAAAGGGAGATCTGGGGTGAAGAGAGGGGTAGAACCTGAGAGCACCTGTCTGTCCTTACCACTGTCACCGTTGGAACTGGGGGAACCATCCTCTCCAGACCAAGGCCCAGTGTGAGGTGACCAAGAAATTAATAACTTCAGGAGGTTTAAACTAAACAAAGAACAATTATTTTAAAAAAATTATTTATGATGGCAAAATGTAATACCCAGTTCCTCACATGCATGGTTCAGCATTCAAGTTGCACCAACAAATATAACATGTAGTTTTTGTGAGCAAACACAGCTAGGTGTCTAATGCAGAGAACATTACCAACATGGAGAAATGTTTTTTGACATAACTTGTGCTCATCTTTATCTGTTGAGAATAATTTTAATTTTGCAAAAAAACTTGACATTAATGGTAAATCTAGCCATAAGCTGCAAAAAATGTACCTTGCCAGTGCTCTTGGCTACTCCTTCATAACACAAGGCTTCTGATCGGAGTACTTTTTAATGCAGTATTTCTTTCTTCTTCCTCTCCTTCTTCTTCTTCTTTACTCAAATTTTTATTCATTACAAAGTCAAAAACTGTTGAGCTGAAAAACGATCACGTTTAAATTTCTTTTATGTTAAACATGTCAGTGAAGCAGCAAAGTGCTTTTTGTATTTCTCCATTGCCCAAGGCATTTCTTAAAGCCTTTTCTCATGAGCTACTTTTACCCAAATGCCTGGGAGAAGGAAAAAAAAATCTTCTGAATGAATTGATTTATGAACATAGCTATTGGTTTTTAGCACACGTTTCATTTTTTGTCTTTCTCTACTAGATGAAAGATATTTAGTCTATGAATATTATTGGTTCTAAAAACCCTCTCTCATATATCTCATGTAATCACAGAGATTAGAGATAGAGAAGACTTATTGGGTCATTTAATTCATCCCTTTACTGTCATCCAGAGTATATACAGTACTTTGTTTTGTCTGACTCAAAATAATTTGGTAGATGTGGGCTTTGAAAATGCCTAGAAAAACAATTCCAGTGTCTCATCAGTCCCATGTTGACCARGATCAGTTGAGATAGCCCACCTGGACTAGCACGGTCACAACACAGCTGGTTTTGTGTACAATTGTACAAGATCCAGTGATGCAACTGCCACCCCATGTGGCTGCTTCCCCAGCCCATCCATTTCTACATGGCTCAGGTTGGGGCAGCTTTTGATGTGAGTCTACAGCAATGCTCATACTTGTACCTTTTCACCCTTCCATCTCTTGCAGCTTGAGAGCTGGTGACAGTAGGGAGTGTTATAAAACCTTCATGTCCTAATTCCTAAGGACGTTCTGCATACCAGCTTGCTCCAACAACGGCRCTTAGAAATTTCAGATATACCTTTCTGGGTGGTGCTTTTAGGTATGTAGCTACTGTGATTTTCGTTTCTGGAGGCTGCACCTTTGAATCCCATGGAGAAGAGTGCGGCAGTAATTTGCTTGTAGCAGATGCAAGATGCACACCGAGTACTGTCTGTATACCGGGGACTTTGCCTCAGTTTCTTACTTTTGCTCAGAATGTCCTAGGTTAAAAACGCTCTTTGCTGGCTATATTCTGATTGCAGTTGGGTATTGGCATACTCCTTCCCATGAGTGGGTTTTTGGGGGCAGCTGAGATCCGAGTTGAAACACATAATTGCTCTATTGTATGTGAGTGCCTTTGGCATATTCAGATACATTTATTTTTTAATCAGAAATTAGTATAATAACCTGCAAGGGCCAGGTAAGTGATTTGCTTTTGGTCCTGACAAAGTGTTTTATTTCTGAGCAGAAAACATTGCACTGCCCAAGCAACATAAATGCTAGCTAAGGTCAGTATCTTTTCAACAATATGTTATTTTGAGGTTTCCATCATTATTATAGTTTTCCAATAACACAAAACTAAACTCAAAGAAACATTGACTGTCCTATTTCCTTGAAGGGACTGGAGCCAGATCCATTTGCAAAGTCCATCACCAGACTGAGTTCCCTGTTATGCATGGGGCTGGGGTGCAGGTCCTCTGCAGAACTGCCACGGTTGTGTTTGCAGCTGAGAAGAGAGCTCTCGTGCTACAATGTGTGACACATAACACAGTGATTACACTGAGCCTACACCAGGTGAGGCCACTTGTTCAAATACCAACTGATTTTTAACATTTGAAGTATCCAAGAATGAGGGTTGAGGAAAAAAGAGCAGAAACAAATTCTTTCTGACAAGAGGTCCTTCGGGCAACATTGTGTTGAGGGTAATGAATGGAGTGCTCAGATTTTCCTACTTCACTGTTTGTTTTTGTTGGCTTGTTTGTCAATATGAAACAAAAAAGTGGCTTCCACATATCTCAAGCACTTCCAGGGGATCCTTTTGAGCAGTAAAGTACCTGGTCCTCTTTTTCAGCTGATGTCTTGCACATCCTTTAGTGCTTATTGCAGTAATCAATTTAGGAGACCATGGTGAATATTTTTTTGACTTAGACACTGTCGTGGTTTAACCCCAGCTGGCAACTCAGCCCCACACAGCCRCTCGCTYACTACCCCCGATAGGATGGGGGAATCAGAAGGGTAAAAGTGAGAAAACTCGTGGGTTGAGATAAAGACAGTTTAATAGGTAAAGCAAAAGCCACGCACACAAGCAAAGCAAAACAAGGAATTAATTCCCTCCTTCCCGTCGGCAGGCAGGTGTTCAGCCATMTCCAGGAAAGCAGGGCTCCATCACGYGTAACGGTGACTTGGGAAGACAAACACCATCACTCTGAACGTCCCCCCCTCCTTCTTCTTCCCCGACTTTACATGCTGAGCATGACGCCATACGGTGTGGGATATCCCTTTGGTCAGTTGGGGTCAGCTGTCCCGGCTGTGTCCCCTCCCAACTCCTTGTGCCCCCCCAGCCTGCTCGCTGGTGGGGTGGGATGAGGAGCAGAAAAGGCCTTGGCTCTGTGTGAGCACTGCTCAGCAGTAACTAAAACATCCCTGTGTTATCAACACTGTTTTCAGCAGAATTCCAAACATAGCCGCATACTAGCTAGTATGAAGAAAACCCTATCCCAACCAAAACCAGCACAGAYTCCTAAATACATATCCAGGAACCAAAGCAAGTGCCTGGATTTCTACATGTCAATGCCCAGGAGCTCACATGGACACAAGGGACTGAGAAAAGAAAAAAAAACCCAACGACTTTATAAAGGTGCCTAATTTCACATAGTTCATTTTGGAATAATAATGACCTAGGAACATCAATATTTACCTACATCCACTCAGGCAGACTTTAAAAGCTCAGACTCACCTATAACGCTGGGATGTGTGTGCTGGTTATGTGCTCTTCACTATGGAGACAGCAAGGTCCCAGAAAAGGACCTTCTCAAAGACAGATCCACCTTAAATGCTTGGACAGAGAGTGCAGATGCCTGTGCAAATGCAAAGCTATCATCTTGTTGGTTCAGGGTGCTTCGCAYTGAAAATGGCCACACCAGTTGGAGCCCAGCCAGATTGCCAGTCTTCTGCCAGCATGGACCTATCTTCCTTTCCTAAGCCCTCTAGTGCTGCACCCTCCAAAGGCTGGCTCCTGCCTGTCAGTTCCATGCAGCAGTCTCAGGAATCACCCCAGCTTGGCTCTTTCCAGCTTTGGCAGTGGTTGCTGTGAGGTGAACACAGCAGCCGTTTCCAGGGGGCTGCTCGTGATCCCTCCAGACTGCTGGCCTCTGCAACAGACTTTGCGGCTTTCTGCACTCTGTTGCGTGAATCTTCTACCTACTAGATCACATAATGGGGCTTTCATGTCACTCTAAAAGAGGTTTTTCTTATTTGCCATCTCATGTGATGAAAATGCRGTATATGAGAGTGATATGATTAGGGCCAAGATTTGAAGCAATGCATGCGGGTTGCCAGCAAGAGGGAGTTTCTCTGAGGACAAAGCCTTGCYGTTCTTGGCTGCAACACAGCACCATGGCTTCTCTGCTCACTAGGACCTCACATACCAGCTGCATCTAACACGGCAGGTCCTGACATGGGAAAGACCCTGCTGAGCTCCACGGGGTGCCTGCCAGATCAGGCTGTTTGGCAGAGCAGCATGGGGTAAAGACCTTGTTCCAGTACAAAGGTTATGGTAGATTCAAGAGAAGATGATGGGCCATCTCTTCCCACGGAGTTACTCCGGCAGGGTTCCAGAAAGAGGAACTTCTGGAAGGAAGAAGAAATTATTTATTATAACTCCTGCAGACATGTCTTTCCTACGTACATTCTCATCCTGCCCCCATCTAAATTCAACCACTCTYCTTAGAATATTCCATAAATTAGGAGACCTTCCTGCTTGGAAGCTCTTCCTCAGACTATCCTCTCCTTGGCTTCATTTCTGCTCTCTGCTCTGCATTCTGCTGCCTTTGGCTCTGATGCAGGAGTGGGCACTAAAGTAGTGAATCTCAGTGGGATAGACAAGAAGCTAGTGATGATTTTGTGAGATACTACGGAGCCACTAGGAAAGTCCAAAGCTCTGCACTTGACCCTGCTGTTCATGTACCATGCAGGTGGTGTTAGAGGGAGAAACAATTTGGATAGTTTAATTCATATTGTAATGTAAAGAACAGCAGTAGAAGAGGCAGCAAATACTATCATTAAGAATCCAACTGAAAAAAACAGAAAGCTTAGTTCTCTGATAAGCAGCTTTAAGCATCAGGTATTTTGTTTATTATGATGTTAATTGATAGAAGAACTAGGAATACTGGTTCACAACTGGAAGTTTTTCTGCTGCAGAGGAATGTTCCACTGAATACCTTTTTTATAACTTGCTTATCAGACATTATGAAAAGTGGAGGTTGAGAAGAAGGGATCCAGGCAAGAATTCGAAACCTATTATTTAAACAATTATTCCCATTAATCATGTGAAATAAAAAGCTTTGGGTCCCAAAGACTCATGTTTGGAAATTAATTAAACTTTAGAGTGTGAATACTTCTGATATATTTTTTTAGACTTGCTGGGGCTTGGTCTTCTTTCAATATGGATCTTCACCTGTAGCAATCTATCTGACATCGTCACTGTCAGGGGAGTTTTTCAGGGTAAATCAGATGAGAATCTGGTTTTCAGTGTTATAAAAGTTGGTATTAAATTCAGCTGGATAAATTTTGTCCTCTGTCCAGYTGCAGGATTCTGCCCAATAGCAAAGGGAGGTAGAGAAGAATGAGGGAGTAACTGGTGCTTCTTCATGACTRTTCTTCACTAAGGCATCACTGAACCCTGACCCAAATATTTCTCCTTGACTGTGTAGCAAAACAGTTTCCCAATTTTTATTAATGTCAGTTAACGATTCTTCACTACCCTTGCTGCTCACTATTTTGACATTTTGGGGCTATATGCACACCACTTATTTAATTTTTGGCCTTGGAGACGATGGATGACTGTTAGGTCTCAGCACAAGCTGTGTCAAAGCATAGGGTGGCTGACTGTGTTTGTGCCAAACGTTATTAAAGGAACAACTGCCAGCACATGCTGGCTAAAGACGGCTTGCTTTACTTTTAAAGAACAACCTGCAAGATGCAACACCCACTCATCCTACTCCAGCAAGTCATGTCTGCTTAAAGATAAGCAAATATCTGTGAATAAATTCACTGAAATCTACATTTCTTTCTGGATTAATGCTTGCACTACTGTACCACTTGGAAACCGCAGTCATAAATCCAGGCTTTCAATGTGCTAGGTGCTGTACAATGGCAGGAAAATGAAATTTGGGGTGTTACCAACATTTTCTTGGGCCCTGCATCCCTGTTCACCCATTTATTGGGTAATCTTAGCAGTTTCCTAAGCAATTGCTGTCATTTTTTGGGAGGGTAGCCTTGGTTGCAATCCACTCCGGCTGTTTTAGTTATTATACTAAAATATTATTAAACAGTCTAGCAGTGTGGAGACAGAGGATCCTTGGTATTGTTCCAAAAATACTGCAATYATTGGCCAGCCTTCTCTAAATAAGGATGGAGCGGGAGGTCACCAAGAAGAAAATCAAAGGCAAAATCAGCAGTAAGCAATATTAATAAGAATGAATGAATGAAGTAACAACCAAGCAGCGCAAAGCTGGCAGGCTCTCCTGTTAAAAGGGGACGTGCGATAAAGGTTTTGCTAGTAATCTTCATTATTTCCTATGAAGTGTCAAAGAAGCCGAGGAAGGAGGAAATATTGGAAAAACAGCGCTCCCAATCCTGCTTGAGGGACAGCTTAAAATTCTGCCTCCCTCACGCAGCTGCGCGTCAGTGGAGCACAGGACTCCAAAACCATGTCTGTAATTCAGCCTTTTCAACTTGATTCTAAGCAGGGCACTGACAATATCTGGGTAATTGCAGATTACTTGCAGATATTCCCTTATGCCCAGTTTAAGGTCTCTCGCAGCAACAGAAACAACAATGGAATTGCTTAGATTGGTACTTCAGAAACACTCACAAATCKCTGGTTTGCTTTCCAAGATGCTCCCTTGAAGCACAATATTACCATTGTTCGCGGGGAAGCACAATGAAAGCCAGCAGTAAGTGTTTTGACATACATCTGTAGTGGAAAAGTTTTGAAGGGGGTTATGGAATGTGGGTAGGAAAAAGAGAGATGGAAAAGTGCTTTCTGTAGCTCTTTGTTGCTGTTGTGAATAGCATCACAATATCTCTTAATGAAGCAGATGTTCAGATAAACAATTTCAGGCTACAAACGCTAAAAAATAGAAGCTTCCATGGGGCCTAAGTTTCAGCTCTGTTTCCCTTGTTAATCAGTTTGTCATGCTCTGCTTGGTACTCTGTAAGAACAAAGGCATCTAGTGGATGRAGAATATTTTAGAAATAGTGCCATTAGAGTTTCTTAAACACATCTTGCTGTGGTCTCCTTCATCATCTTCGATGGAAACTTTGTCTTTTACGCTTGTGATCCCTATTGCTATATCTCCTTTTGTTCTCATGTAGGGCATCATGGCCCTAATGCACTGCTGTTGTAAAATTGGGAAATAAGTTGATGTAAAAACAGATGAGTTTTGATTTAATTACTATTTACTCTAATTATGTGTTAGTGCTTGCTAACTGGGACTGTGTCAAGCCTCATGAGAATATGGTTATGTTAATATCCACATTTGGTAATACTCTAATACAATTACTTTTGGGACTCTTGCTCATTTTTGGATGTATAGATCACAAACTTGTAAGGTGAAGGGGAGAAGACCTTTTGGAGRAGAGGTGTGGTTTGTGTATTAAGTATGAGTAAGAAAATCATACCTCACTTTGGAGAAGTGAGACCCCTGTGGGCCTCACYATTCCCAAAGTGGAAAACAAGAGATGGTTTTGGAGACTACTTCAGAGCACACAGCAGCTGCTAAAAAGGCTTGGTGAACCTAGCATTAGGTTCAGGGCAAAGACAGTTAGACCACTGAGATAAAACCAGCGTTTGCACTGGGAACATCTGYTATAGGTTTGTGTCCAGAATCTGGTGATCTTCTTGCTTGGGCATAAAGTCCAAGCAGCTACCTGAGGAGTGTCCATCAGGGAATGTCAACCAGAGATATGGGCAAAGGAACAAATCCACCCTGTGTACATCGCTTAGAAATATTCACTTATTTTTAAGCTGCCATGGTTGATTTTGAAGTGGCCTGCCTGGCTCATTGACAAGCAGGAATTTGGCAACTGGAAGCATAAAGCTGGCTAACAGGGAAAGGTGCACAAATCTCTGCAAAAACAATAGCTGGCTCTGTGCAATCTGGAGCCAAAGCAAAAATCATTATGTGCACTGAAGTATAAACTGAACAAATAAAAAGAAAAACAGGACCGTAAAGGGCAACAGCAGTGACTACAGTGTAGCTGTGCTGCTTATGGCCTCCCACAGCCCCTGTTAGACAGCACAGATGCTGTAATCGCTCCTCTCATGCTTTTGACTGGGGAGATGAGTATTTTCCTTGTGATGTGGAAGAGCTGTGTTATGTGGTGGCCAAGACCATCTGCCAGGACCTTCACAATTGGCTTTACCCAGAACACAGCTAGATAGTGCATGTCCTTGTTGTGAAAGTGATACAGAAAGACACAAGTCCCCTGGCTGCCCTAACTTAACTCAAATTGTAAAGTARTAAGGCCTTGAGTTACAAAAGCAGTGAAACCTCTGTGGAGACAGCTGGAAACAGAGTAAGTCTACTACAATAACAAGGGTGGGAGTTAAAATTAAAGCTTCTGAATGCAGCGGCGTTTGTGCATGTGCTTAACCCACCATGCCCCAGAGTCCACAGCTGAGTGTGGGTTTGTGTCCACAYTGTGAGTCCTGGGCAAGCCAGGTGTGGGAATGGCATCTGTCCTACCGGTGTCCTACTGGAGTGGTAAGTGTTTAGACAAACAAAGCTCAATTTAGCACTCTACAAGACAGAAAAGGTCCTAAATGTACAAGGTGGTATAGAGGGTAGAAGTCTTGTGGATTATGCCAAATTTTGAAGAGCTGGTATTAGGTTTTCACGCTTACTAATACATATGGATGCTTAGTGCTCCTATGAAGACAGGCTGGATGCTGAGACTCATTATAGACAGGTTTCTTTCCTCAGCCACAAGGACGTGGTTTCTGAAGTCCATAAATGCAGGAAAGGGCAAAATTTTACCTTACAGCTCCTGCATCTTCAGGCCTTGCATCTARAGACCACAGGCTACTCCTGGGCTACGCTAATGCACTTCAAGGAGATGGCTTTCCTATGTAAATCTCTGTTAGGGACTGCAGCACCMTATCTTCTTTGTTTATTATTTTAGTTAATGGCTTGCGATGACTCCAGAAAAAGAGGGTACATGAGTAAAAAGGAGTTTGTAAGACCTAAGCATGATCACAGACGAATCAAAATAACTTTCCCCATTCAGACTTATCAGGAAGATCTACATCTACRGGACTCTTCATTTACAATGCAGAGAAAAATGTACTTTAGGAGTGGAGGTCATCTGACCTATTTTAGATGTCTCTTTCAGAACGATGATTTTCCCCCACCTCTGTCCCCATTCACTGGATCACTGTTGACTTTAAAGGGAGCCTACAGTAACTAGCTCAGGTACRGATGTCTCCATTTAGTCAGCTAAATCCACAGGCTGATATAGAGATTTTGGGTCGGAGATGTCAAGTGCAAAACTAATAAAGAAAYGAACAGACACATTCATCCAAACTCTTCTATTGGATGAAAAGCTGGTGCACTAGCAGCAGTACACAGCTATTTCTTACCTTTCATTAAAATGTGCTTAACTTGGRTTGCTGTTCACTTAAAGGTCCTCCTTCATATTTCAGCTTTTCCCTTAGAGCCTTGCAACTCACAGCATTCTCTGAACATCATGACCTCAACCTGTACTAAGAGTAGGCTATTTTTTTACCAAAATTGCTCTTGTCTAAACAATGTTGTATATTAACCAAAATTAGGTTAAAACACTAATTCAGCTTCCTTATTATTTGGGGAGGGGAGGACATTTGGGATGTTTAAATGATGTTGCAAACCTAATTAAACAAATCCAAATGACTCTGAGTTTTCCCAGTTGAGAATATTTCCTGTCTTTCACTGATGCTGCTGGTCCTCCTGGTCACCTCTGCATCCCCTGGGAGATGTGAAGCTTTGCAGAAGGAGCTGTTTGCATAGGACGATTAAATGTACTCAGTGCTCACGGAAGTCTCCTAATTGATAATATGGCCAAAGCACAGCACGTGGACAACTTTCTCTTCTTTGGCTGGGTGCTGGGTGCTGAGCACTGTCTGGAAGTCTACAGACAGTGATTTACCTGGACACCTTACTGCAGTTGTGGGGGTGATGGAAGGAAGTTGCTGGAGTCTGAGTTGGAAGCACAGCAAGTGTGGTACTCCAGCACTAATAGCAGACTACTGCATTTCTGTCAGTGAAGACTCTGTCTGGCAGTGCAATTTATGACCTTTTCCAGTCATTTATGAGGAGTGTAGGAGCCAGCAACATGRAGAAATCTGTCAGGGTAAATCCTTAATAGCATGAAACATAATGCTAAGACAGCAGCCTGTAATTTCAGGTCCTCCCAGCCCAGCACGATGTGGCATGACTTCTGTACTTCATTTTTGTCGAAGTGCTACAATTTCCTGAAGGCCAGGAACAGCTCGAGAGGCCAGATAAACCATGCCAGTCACAGGGACAATTGACTGCAGTCTGGGACTAAGTCTGTGAGGAGCGGAGTATCCCCCTCAGCTCCTGTTGACCTCTGAGGATTGCTGATGCTCTTCAGAGATGTGCTCCATGCCTTATGGAGGAGAGCATCTGAGAAACAACCTGTCTGCAGTCAGAGATTTTGTAAATCCATTTGCTGCCTGGTCTCTGGATTTTAGGCGATGGTGCTCTGGCATGCAAGGCTGACTGCAGCAGAAATGGCTTCAGGAGTTCTTCGGTTTCCAGTCTGAATGCATTGTCCCTGTTATTGGCCCTGCGTGAGATCTCACCACAGTAGTTTTAATATAACCTGTAATCTCTATGAACATGCAGGGTTTAAGCATGTGCCATCCCTTGCTGTTGTGTGCCAGAAAGTTTTTCTGACTATCACTGCGCACTGCAAGTCATTTCTTCATCCCTTGAGTCTCTCCATGCCACTCACAAGCAGTCTTGTGTAGCTCCCAGGGAAGGTCTTCTATGGTACTGCCTGGATACGGGCAGATGGGGAGCTGGGCATTTTAGTACATTATTGACAGGACGTTTGATGAGACAGCACCCCAATGTTAAGATTTGCTACTCTTGGGGTAATGAAAGCCTTGTTGTGTGTTATGTTAGCCCAGTAGTAGCTCTGTTCAAAGTGTAAGAACAGAAGTACTGTTTACTTAAAAAATAAACATTTTTAGTTTTGGAACCAAGTTACAAAAGAAGATTAAACTGCAAAATACATCACTGATACCCTTGTTGGCTACTTCATCATCTCACCTCTCTCCCTCTAGGTTATCTACTTAGTCTCTTTGATTGAAAGGGCTGGTTTTGCTTCTGTGCTTCTCCCAGGCTGCCCYAAAGGTGCTATGGCTCAATACAAGTGTTAAGGTCTTCTTCCACAATCTGCCCTCTACATCACCTCCATCTTTCTCACTCCCTACTAAAGAAAGTCAATGCCGTGTTTCTGGTGTCACTGCAAGATTTTGTGAATACAGTTGAATGTCTTCTTTACCTTTCTTCCTCATCCTCGTCCAGGTTCTCTAATTGATGTTTCTGTTGTAAAATCTATTATTTGGTACGTTGCTAGTCTCAGCTAATTTAGCTTCTTGTCTGCAAGATGGATATAATCTTAAACATTACATTATGAAATATATAACCTTAAACATTATATTATGAAACATTTCAAATGCTCTGCATTTTCTCTGGCTTCACACCACTTTTGCTTTGCAGATATTGATCGAATATTATGCTCCAAAGAACAAAATTGTTACCGGGTTCTTCATTTCAGTAGCAATCTCAAACTCTTTGAAATCATTGGTTGTATGGGATCTCTGCTCATCAGAGAAAGTCAGTCTGTGCAAGAAAAAAACAGACAGATAACTTACCCAATAGTCCAGTGGTTGTGCCAAACTTGGTCCTAACTAATGCGGTGTCCAGACTATAGTTTGTTGCACTGGACCACATTTTTCTTTTCAGTGGCACTTCCAAGAAACTCACTACTGACTGACCTGTGAATTTACCAAACTTTCTCTTCTCCTAATGATCAGCTTAGGTTCCTTCTGCTGGGCCATAAATCATAAAGCTACCCTGAATGTTTGTACGGTGCATAGCACAGATGGAGCCGTGACCCATGGCTGAGGTTATTAAGCCTCCTATAATGCCAGCAATAATAATAATAACAAGCTTGAAAGAAATCTGCGCCTTCCTAGAGATGCAGGGAAGGACATCTGCTGTAAGCAATTCTTTCATACAAGATGCAAAGGAATACTGTGAAAGCCGTGCTTCTGATTTGTCACTGATTTCTGTGCCATCGTTACCCTTTCTCTAACCCAAATATTTTCATCTTCAGTTGTTCCCATATTGTTAACCCCTTTATTGTCATTGTTGTTTTCGTGGATACAATTTCTCCTCATAAGTGACTTTTTATTGTTACAAGCATTGTTTCATGGCCATATTGTGTAGTGCAGCTGCTATTTTCCCTAGAATTGCATTCTTTGTCTGTAATTTCCCGCTTAGTACTTAGCACAAAACCCTATTGTCCTTGCCTATAATTTTTGCTTTTTTCCCTCCCCAGTCCAGTTTTGTTGTTGTCTGTGATTCAGCCTCCATAGATATGTTTCCTGTAGTATCCTTTTCCCTCTTTATAATTTGTATCTCTTGCAATAYTCAGTGTGTTCCTTTTCCATTTCAAAGGAATGTTGCAGCACTGTATTCCAGATTCAGCTATCCTTTCTTTTTCCTCCCATTTCCACTATCGTATTACCAGAGAGTTTGTTTATTATAATGCATTCTTTTCTGTAGTTTTATTCTGTTACTTTCTGCCTCTGCCTTTTTAAGCTCTGGCGTGTTTTTCTACTTCAAAGTTTTTGTTCTCTTTCCAGTACCACATTCTTGGTTTACTTATATTTTTCTCACTCTCTAAAATAATTTCTGATACTGTAACGCTATTACAACTCTGGGCTCACACCATTTCTAAAGTTGATTTTGCCCCTTTGGCTCATGTCCTGCTGGTCTGCTCCATGGTTTGGCAGGTGCTGGTGGCTGGGTACTGAGACCAGTGAATCCAGTGCTCAAGGAGAGACTGAGCCCATGACTGTCTGTGGGTGAAATGCCACCACTGCCAGTAGCAGGATTGGGCTTTTGATGCCCACCTGGATGCTTCAGACCAGCTGCTATCGAGCCCTGAGGGMTAACGGGGCTGGTGCAGGAGGGTGACCTCAGGCTTGAGAGGGCTTTCCCTGCCTACGGGCAAGCGGTGCAATTGAGCTTAGCCCTCCCCGGAGGCAGTTGGCCAAGCTGCAGAGGTTTGCACGGGGAAGGACCTGGCTGTATTTGCAAACTGGTGCTCTCCCAGCCCGCTGCGTGCCGTAGGGCTCCCTGCGGGCACTGCACTTAGTGGTGGGCAGGAGACACACCACTCCCTCTCTGCCAGGGCATCGGCTGTGTAAGACTCCCGCATTTCCCAAATACACCAGATCACCCTCTCCTTTCCCACAGAAACCTAATGACTGAGCAATGCCTCTCACCTACCGTCTATTCCCCCCCATCAGCCTGGTTTTTCTTTTCCTTCTTTGCCCCCCACCTGCCCCTTGTATCTCTCTCATTGAGCCACTACGTGTCTGCCTAAGCACTCTGAATAGCAGGATCTAAATAATTATTTTGATGTCAAATATTCCATTTTCTTTTCCTTCTCTGGTCTATAATTCTTTTGTGAATGGTGACTGCATAGTTAATCGCAATTCATTACATGGTTGTCAGAAATCCAAGCCCCCGCTCCTCTTGATATATTTAATCAGTGTCCTTGGCTTGCGTGCAGTAATGTGTAGTGGGCTTTAGATTAAATTGTTATTGTTTTTTAACAGCTTATACATCTTCCAATGCAGTCATTGCARGACCTTGGGGGCGCTTGGATGGAAAGACAGGGATAGAGTGAGGAGCAGGAGAAACAACTGCTCCTGCGTGTGATCGGAGGAGATGTAACATCAGCAGTGGCTGAACCAGGACCGATGGGAGGAGGCCACTGCCTGGTAGCTGTCTCCTACATTGTGTGGCCAGGCAGGGCTCAGGGATCTCAGACCAGGTTGCAGCTGAAGCAGACGGCACTGCTGCAGACTGCAACAAGGGTTTTCCTTTGAAAAGTCATGGAAATACTTAGTAAGCTTTGAAGCTTGATGGGCCAAGGGTGTAAAAGTGAAGCAAGTTTTGTGGAGGGACGTAAAATTGTCATCACTGGCCAAAATAGGGAAACTTTTACATAAACAAGCCGTTCTTCCAGCCCAAAGTAAACTCTCTCACCTTCAAAGCTAAATTAAGTTGATGGTACAGCTTAAACTACCTTGCTGCTACCAACTTAGTTGTGAGGGATGTACACCGGTATTTGTGAGGGATGTACACCGGTATTGCACCCTCAGTGGCAGCGCAGCCTGTCCTGCATGCCTACAGCCTGCACTGAGGACCTGCCAGAATAAGGCCAACCTTTAGGCTAGACTAAATACATTGCCAAGCTCATCTTTTTCATAGCCCTTGCCAACACAACTTCCAGACTGTATGAACAGCTGTAGGCACCGAAGTGGCTCCACACTGCAACATCTTCATCGTTCAATGCTTAAGACGTTTAAACAACCATAGTTTGAAGCCAACTTGAATCAGCATTTTACCTGAGAAACACAGATGGCATCTTTATTGTCTGTGCTGAAAGCTTGGATTCCCTCACTGGTTTCTACAATAAATTTAGTACACTTCAGTCCTCCACCAAACTGTCTCTTGAACACTGCTCTAGCAGTATCAAAGTCCAGCAAACCATGGTCAGCATAAAAATGGTAACCAAAAAACTATGCTATGTAAAAATGYGCAAGCCAGCACACCCAGCTACACAAACCCAGCAGTCGTCCAAAACATATAAAAAAAGATATAATAGGCTGTCAGGTTTTCAACACTACCATATCTGCTCTAAGGGGAACCGTACCCCCCTTGACAGTCTAAAGAGGCTGCTTTCCCAGCAAATAGTTTCAACAAAAAGACAGTAAAATATGATGCAACTTTGAAATTTTCTCAGAAACTTGTTTCCCAAACCTTAAGCTGCACCACAGATCACTAAACTCAACATTAAAAGGGAAGTACCACAGAACAACATGTACCRAGTGGAATCAGATTATCCCTTGAGTAATGTGTATGAAAATTGCCAGTATATATGTCAATATATTCCCAATCTTAAAAATATCCTCAAATCCTATGCTTGCTCCTCCCAGAATGTAATATACCTCACCCACTTCACGATGTCATCATGGAAATTTTATATATGAAACAACCCCCATGAATCAGAAAGAACTTGCACAGGCAAAGTGAAAGGGTGAAACTGCCCAATTACTAGTAGATAACAAACTTCTACAACACAGCCACTCAATTTCCGCTCTCTCAGTCTTGATCCTCAAGAGAAAGCTACAAAACACTTTCCAAAGGTGACAATCAAAAGACATTGCTCACGATAAGAAAAAGTCACAGCATCAAGAGAGACAAACATTTATGGCACGTTATAATTCTTCCCTTTCACCACCACACTCCAACTCGCTTCCCAGTGAAACCACCCATGTGCCATGAGCTATAAATTCTCCCTCTATCTCTTCTCTCACCTTGTTTATCTCTTTCCAGCAGAAGATACTGCCACGTCACCTTTCACTTTGTAATATCCTTTTATACTTTGTAATATCCTTTTATACTTTGTAATATCCTTTTATACCACAGGTACCAAACTTTTTTCTTTTCTTTCCCCTAACTGGTTAAGAGAACTTAATTAAATTCCATCCTTTGTTCTCGGCTCATACTCACCTTTGAAGTTTGGTGTACCTATTCCTGGCCCAGCAAAGAGCATCTGAGGCTGAAACATGTCTGCTGTTTCGAAGTAAATTAATTGCTGTAACAAAAGATGCTACCTTCTCCCCACAATCTTTGCCTAGCTTCATGAATAACTTAGATCAGTGCTGAAAAAATAACACCCCAAATCTATTTTGTTGCATAAATATTATTCAAACTTGATTTTCATGGCTCAACTTGTAATTTTAAAAATTTTTTTTCTGCTTTTTTTTTTTTTAACTGGATGGGAGCTCTAGTGGGCTGATAGTGTCTGCTTTATTAGGAATTCTATGAACTGGCTTACTTTAGCTTTAAAAAGTGTGTGCAGATTCATGTGTATAAAATCACCTCTGCATCGACTTGGACGGTTTGCTGTAGCAACACAACACCTCATTCCCGTTCCTTTGGTAATGCATTGGAGGTCACGTTTAACTGCCTTAGCACCTACATGTGAAATATCAGGCTTTTGAAGCAATATGTCTGTGTCAAGCTATAAGATCTGTGTTTGTGTATCATCTACTGCAGTGAGACTCTGATTTGTGACTTGATCCTCTAGGTATTACCACCGAGGAAACTCCATGCAGGGCCTAATCTTGCCATTCACATGGAGTGGTGTCTTGAACTTAAAATCGACGGGGTGCTAGATGTGCTGCTCAGCACGGGGATTGCAGGCAGGGCTGGGCAAAAGATCTTTCTGAAGCACAAGTACACGAGTCAGAGGAGCGCTGGGTTCCTCATAGCAGCTGATCATAGATGGAGAGCCCCCAAGTGATTTACATAGTCTGGTACATCATGGTGAGCAGCAACTTTGAAATTGGGAAGGTTTTGCCCTTTTTCCCATTGAGCATGGCACGTCAGGTGAGTGCAGGAACATGCCTGCTGCTATTCAGGAGGATGAAASGGTTTSATAGTAAAGCAGCCAACAGGYATGAACACTTGAATTCAGGCACTCRAATTCAGCATTCGTTTATGCTACCTCTGAAATTTAAACTGGCTAAGTGACTCCTCCTGAATTACTGTTATCATTCCACAAGGATTMTATTTTATCTTCTTTTTTGAAAGACTTGTTTTCTTTCAGTCAKTAAAAGCCCATCAGACTATAAATCATTTCTGTACTCCTTGTGTCCTTAATAATGACATACTATCTCCTAATCTCTGTGTACAGGARTGTGCTAGGGAAGCTCTCAGGGACTGGAATCCGAGGGAAACCTTTCTCCAGGTGAACCGAAGCAGGTGGAATGTCAGCTTTTACTGAAACATCTACCACGAGGGACGTTTCAGTTCAGGATAATAGGTACCCAGGCCTCTCTCTGGATTAGGTGCAAGCTACCTGCATTGCAAACCTAATAACGCATTAAATCTCGATTTCTTCAATATTAAATCAATCCACCACAGATTTCCTATGTGTGACCCTGTGGCACAGTCAAAGTCACCTGCACGCTCCCAAATTGCAGAAAAGACTTGGAGGAAATGTAAGTTCTCAAGAACTGATGGTGCTTTGACTTTGGTAAATGTCTAATGCCATTTTGGCATGTAATAGCACCAGAAAAAAGAAAAATCTTAAAAACTCCAAATGTGTCTTTGTCAATTGTTTATGCTAAGGACTTGTGCCTGTATGAGATACAAAGGGGCTATTACTGGAGATCATTTATTTATAAAAAAATATTAGATGTAGTAGCTCAGTAAAACAAGTGCCTGGCTCCAGTTGGGTGGAGGCATTCAACTGCACAAAAAACACTGGCTAGGGAGTTCTGGGATGGGTAGTGGTGCTGCAGAAAAGGATTTGGAGATACGAGTAGGTGCCATGGCAAATGCGCCAATGAGGTCGTGGAAACAGGCATCATGTTGGGGTGCTTAAAAATGGTGGCATGGGTAAYTGCCCATTGCCTGCAGAAAAAGTACAGATTCAGCTCAATCACTGCATYCAGTCCAGAGCACTCCAGTAATAATGTGGACCACCTGTGGAAGATTTGAGGAGTTAACTGGAGTTGTTTAGTCAAAGATGAGGGACAGTAACAGCTTTCAGAGATGCAAAAAATTATTATAAACAGCAAGAGATAAACTGCTCACTCTGTTCCTTGTGGGTAGGAAGGAAAGAAACAGCRTTAGACTGCAGCAGACCCTTGTTAGGCATTAGGAAAAACCTTTTAAGGTTACTGAAGCACAGGGAGGGCCCAGCATCTCCACCTTTGCAGGTCCTTATGAAGAAGTTGTGCAGACACCTTTAGACAATTATATGTYGATGATTCTGAGCAGAGTTGACCTCTGAAGGTCTTGTCTGCTATGAGTAGGAAGCCAGTGGTTCGTGTAGTGCCCATACATAATTTAGGAAGCTTGCAGCTGCTGCCTATAGGCTTCCAAAACCAGCAATGCTCAAATGTCCTTGGCAGCACTTTGCTGTCTTTCTCAGTGGCACCCAGGGGTGTATGTGGAGGGAACTAATTTTTTTCTGTCTGAACATCAGAGTCCTCCGTTCACTTATCCTTGGCAAACCCTATGTGTTCATTGGTGAAGTGAAAAGCAATGGGTACATTTTAGRAAGCTAGACCGCTTGCTTTTCCTCAAATACGGGTTTGGCAAAACTGAATTTTTCTTCAAACATGGATCAAACTTAAAAAGGAATGTCCAGAAGATATTAAAAACCCAACCTTTAAAAGAAAGTTTCAGCCCATTAATTGCCTTGACAGTTTTTCAACAAGACATTTTATTTTACCCTGGTCATCCTGGCTTTCCTTTTATTTTTTTCCCCAARTTCTATATATTAAAATAAAATATTTAGAGAACAAGAAAGAATTGTATCAAGTCATTTTTCCTATTTATCCACAACATTTTTTGAAGCTGGCTGGACCATGCCTTACTTCCACTTACTTCCACTTTGGCTACTTCAAGGTGCAAACAAACATCTGAAAATCCCATTCAGAACCTTCTCTGTAAGTTCAAGTGTATGATTGTCTTAGAAAGTTCATTTCTTAATGATTTTCCCACACAGAAAGTAACTAGTAAAGCAGGGTGCTCAGGCCAGGTTCTGGATCACTCTTCCCTATGAAGAAATTATAGGATTTAAATTTGATTAGAGAAATGCTACTCTGCTTTACTACCAGTTCTAGCAGTCTCATAGTATYTTAATCCATCTTTAACTTGACACCACTGGTCTGATGAGCTTGACCATACTTAGAGAGCAGACAGAGMAATACTACAGGTCAAGAAATGTGATGGTTTTCTCTCTGGTGGAGGGCTATGAAAAAAGCTGTTAAAAGATACCTCGAACAAAACATATTTCTAGAGCTACCAGTGCTACCTGAAGAGCAGGGTGTCCTTGTAAAATTATAGATTCCTTTCTTAGCCCAGTATGTGCAACATTTACAAGCYCATCTAGTAGTTGTTAAATAATGTATTTGGTTCCTAATTACTCTTGCAGATGAGAACAGCTATATCACAGCCATCATGTTGTCCATCTCTGCTTTTCTTATGATATTTGCTTAGCAGGTTTGCCAACTGGATGCTACATTTTCCTTGTTCTGTTTGCAATGAGCATCAACCTGGAAGATCTTATAATCCTTTTGCACACCGTCAGCTTTTCTGCATCCTGGCTCATTTCTGGAGAGAGCAGAGAGTGAGTACCTCGCAGGGCCAGACTTGCACATGAGTGGAATAATTTAGCATGAAAAATACTGTTGTAGTCAGCAAAATATTTCCCTCTAGGATTAGTGAATGTAACAGRAAAGCAAAGGAAGTTAATGTTTGCCAGAAGGGAAATGAGAAATCTCCCCAGTATGGGGCTCCACTGAGCAATCAATCTTGAATATGCAGCCCAGCACGCCCAGAGCCAAACAACCTACTCCTTCTCCCTGGCAGGAATTTATTAGTTTGAGACACTTTCCACAGCTTTCTCTCCRTACTCTATTTTCATAGCTTAGAAGTGCTCCTGGAGGGCAGGCACTCRAAACGTGTGATTTGAGTAATTGTTGCATTGCTCCTTGAGAAAAGCAAGTGAGGAGCCACACACATCCCTTTCTCTGACCAAGATGGTTGATGTACAGTAGCATGTATTTTCAACTAAATGTGGCACCTAGATGCCTTTGGTGGAGGTGCCACCCATAGCTCTGAGGCTGGTATCCCCTCCAGGAGTTTGCCCCAGGGGCACTGCTGAGTGTGGTGGTGGGTTTTTCACCTACAGCCAAGGAGAGCCTGAACCAGCACTGCTGGCTGAGTACAAATTTTAAGACCGATTCTCTCTCATTCCCCTGGGCATCTATTGTAGGCCATTCAGGAAGTATCTTAATCTTCCAGGACAGCACGGCAAAGATAGCAATTATTTTTAACCATTACCACTGCTTTCTTTAGGATCTATTGCAATTGTGAACAAGGGAACTGATCATCTCTGTCTCTGCCGTGCTGGGGATCGCAGCCAATGAGACTTGCATTCATCTCTCTGACTCCCTTGGGCTGGTCTGTGGCGTGGGATCACCTTGCTTAACTTGGGGTGTCTGCAGGGTAAAAGTTTCCATCTGAGCCAGTCGCCCTTACAGTCAGTGGGGACGGATGGGCACAGTCAGGGTGTAACTCACCTAGTCTCAGTTAGACCTTTTAGATGACTCACACTGTAAAAGCACCTATTTCACCAATGGCTATAATGGATGTCATGGTCTCTAGTCCCACTCCAGACACCTGCATTTGCTCAGAATCAGCCCCGTCTGCAGATTTGTGCCGCATGTGGGAGGTCTCTGGGGACAGGGCAATGCCTCTGTCTGTTATACAGTGCCTGACACCGTAAGGAACCATATTTCTTACCGAGACCACCAGTTCTGACACAAACCTAGTGCAAAGGTTTGATAATTAACATGCTGCTGCTATCAACTTGTGGTCAATAATAAACTTGCTATTTCTAGCAACTCGTTTTCAGTTTGTTTTCTGAAGAGGGATTCCCAAGGCAGTAATAAACTGACCAGCGGTCAGGTCGGAGGCATTGCTGACCTCTGTTTGCTGGTGCCACCCCTAAATCTTAAACAGCCATTACAAAAGAGACCGTGACACTGTTTCAAACAGCCCCTACTTAGTTTGAATGATGTTGTTATTTTTAAACTTCCATTTGTAATGAATGCTCTCAGCCTGACAAATCTTTATTTTGTGGACTTGGTTAAAGATTTTGAAGAACATTTTTCATGAGGGGATTGCTTTGATGATATACTTTGCACATAATACTTGAACAATCTCTATCTGAAAGCCGTGTTGTTAAGATATCATTTTACTTCTCGTGGAAGCAGGGAAATGCTGGTGGATTGTCTATAAAATGCATGGGCAGAGGAGGCAAATTAAACAGTCGGGTCTGGATGAATAATTATTCTGTGTGCTTACCAGAGGAAATTGATTATCAGACATTCCTGATCAATTCATTTTCCCTACATCTGCTTTTTCACAAGAATGAATATATTTCATTTTATTAAAATTTCATGGTCTAAGGGAGCTTTTAATACTGTGAACCAATAAYGCCGATAAACTGTTAGTATGAACAGTCCAGCCTGGTAGTGATGTGCAAAAACTTCAAATGTGGAAGTAAAGCAGTTCGCAAAGACAGGGCAAACAGGAACAGCTAAATCAAAAGAAAGAAAGGTTTAGTGAGTGGTAAACTTATCCTTTGCCTCTTCCTCCTTGTGTTACTCCTTGATTAGAGTTTCCTGGCTATATCTCTGTCTGGGACTGTCTCCTTGCTTTCTAAAGCATGCACACATAAGGTGAAAAAGAAATWCTCTATCATCTAGAATGTCACAATGATCTTTGAGACTGGCTTTGCAAAATTAACGACATCTACCCAATGCTGTTACCAAAACTCCAGGCTTTGAAATTTGTAGCTCAGTGCCTGGAGCCCACAGAAAGCAGCGATACAACGATGTGTCATTAGCCCAGATTTGTGTAGAGGGGACAGGAGACACGCACCTTGGGCTGTTCAGTGCAGTCAAGAATCATGAGTTCCCCCACCTACCCACATGCTGTGGTTTGCTCCATCTGGAGTGGGACATGACTCTGCATGAACCTGCAGGATTGACTTACCCTCTTACTTTCTTTCTGGCCCTTCTCGCTATCTTGTCAGCTGTGGAAAGGTCCACACAGTCTCTGCATGGACTATCTGTCATCTTTCGCCCTTGCATTTGCCTGCATTACCGGAAGCAGCTGGAAATCTGGCCCCAGAGATGATCTTTCACTCCTGCTTGGAAACTCCTGGGGGTGTGAGAGGATTTTCTGTGTAACTGTTTAATGTTTGTGGCTGATTCAAGATGCTACTGAATGTTAAGCAGACATAATTTCTACCCCGACTTCAATTCTTTTTATTACAGGGTATGTTTTAGTTCAACTGTGTCACCATCCAGCATGGGAATGGGAGCCAGAAAGAGTTTGCAAGCTGGCAGAATACCTTACCATGATGTACCTGGCAACTACCCCTGTGTCTGCTTCTGCAGGAGCTGCTGTGCTAAGAGGGGAGAGACCATTCACAGGTGATGAAGGAACTGAAACCTGGATTTACCCAATCTAGCTTTAGTATCCACTGAGAGCACCAAAGTTGGAAGCAAGCTTACTACCTACTCATTGGAAAGAAGCAGCACTACTAAATAGTGGCTTGGATCCCAGTGGACTATTTTGGTTTGTTCACTGGTCATGAGGCCTGGGCAGACACCTACAATTGAGTGAGAGCTACGGAACTCTACCAATTTGTCCTGTAGCAATGGCTGTGGTGCAGCAGGGAATCAGGGCTGCGCCTGTGTGCACACCCCATGCACTTACATTACAAATTCCTTGCGTGGTCAGGGACTCYCCAGCTGCACAGGTGAGACAGTGGTTGAAGTTCAAGCAATGGACCRACCTGAAACAAGGGTACTGACTGCACTCCTTGCCATCTTTCACACAAAGCRTTTAACTATTCAATGTAGGAGCTCTCCAGGTGGGAATTTTGGAGTGTCCTGAAGACTTCCCCAGGCAGTGCCTGCTGTGCCTAGACCAATTTTTATGTTTCAGAGCAATTTGTACATTTTGACATGTTGATTAATACGCTGGATGGAGAATCTGGACTCTCTGAGGTAGTTCTCACTGCAAAATTGATCAAATTGTACATAGATAAGAAAATAGACAGTAGAAACTTCTCTTGCAGATACAGAAAGGGTCACAAAGGACAGGTTTTTGTTATTCTGTACTGTTGTACTTTTTTACTAAGACAGGAGAYGTTTGTCTGTAGTTTAAGATAACCAATAACTATGGATCATGCATTTGCTGTAGTGGTCATGTAGGAGCTAGATGTAAGAACTGCACTTCGGGGATTCTCACATAATTCAGATGGAGGTGCTCTTGCAAGGCTTCTTGCAACTCAGGCTCCCATCACCATCCAGGCAGCAACCAGACACTGTTCAAGAGTTTTGATTCCCCATGGGAGCATTACCTTTTGCAAAAATTCCAATGAATCAGTTTTTGTCAAACACTCTGTTGATGCAACAGTTAGGTGATAGAAGGTAAGTGAGACTCATTCGTATCTGAACCCATGAAACCAATTTCTACTATGGCAAATTACCTAATCAAGGAGCCAGATATGTCATACAGTATTTAGGAAAATTTATCATGAGTTTGCGAGATGCAGTGCTTTGCTGTTGCAAATTCTCCTCTATCAGCTCAGAGTTCTGCTTGTAATATTGTGTCCTCTTCCAGGAAATGATTTCTGCATCAATCTCAAAAGTAGAAATGTTTTCTTAACCAGCTGTAGACCAGTTGGGCAAGAGGGAATAACAGCAAGGACAAAAGTGATGTCCTTGAATCCCTCATACAAATAATTTAAATTCAATCTGTTTACAGAGGTTAGATACCAGTACATTATTCAAATCCCATTAGACTGTAACGTCAAGGGTGAGATGGTATTTTGATAGATCCTGCAAACACAAATCTTCATTTTCTTTTCTTAATGCAGTTAATCTAACACATTTYGCCTTACAGTGCAGAATAAGCACTCTAAAGAAGCAGAAAGGAAACGTAATTTAAAGCAAAATCCCATTTTCTTGATTAATCTTGCAAACAACATTGCCGTTTGCRTGGTTACAACTGTATTAATAGGTCAGGACTCATCTGAATTTCCAGGTTAAAATCACCACATTAAAATAAAATTAAATTCTTTTCACCATGCATTATGAAAGACAGAAGGGCAATCAAAAGAMTTAATTTGAGGGCTCCTTGTTGACTGGAATATTGACTCACTGTGATCATTACTGTGGAATTAATGTAACAGAATTTAGACACATAAAATGGAGACTTCTGTGTAGGGGCTGGTAGTTACCCTGGGCTCCCTGTGTGGCCGTTGGAAGCTCAGCCAGGGAATTTTCAGAGAACTTAAGATGCATTTCATCTTATCCTAAAGASGTCTACAATCACGACTTTAAAATGTTTGTTTCTCTCCACGAACTGAAGAAAACACCTTGGCAGACTCACTCACTTGTAGACTGCAGAAGTGTAATGTCAGCTTAGCCTACACTACTCGTTTATAAGAGARAAGCCAAAGAAGCACTTGAACATCTTGGCTGAATCTGTGAGTACTAAATTGGCTGCTTTTCTTGTTGGCCTGGTTCTGAAGAGAGGGGTCACACCACCATGAGTCCATGAAATTCCCAAAGAAACCCCTGGGAATGAGAGCAGGAACAAATCCCTATCTCAGGCACATCTTCTTATAAAACCTTGGGCTTGCCTCACGGTGTCGGACTATGGGGAGGGGAAATGTCATGCTCATTTTCAGGATGCTAGAAACAGCATAGCTGTAAAAAATTGGAGGAGAAATTGGAAAACCTCTGAATCTTTGTTAACCAATGGGAGCTGGRGACCAGCCTGACCTTCTGGAAAGAGTTGCTTGCAAGAACTGATGAGCTGTACCCATTTCTATGACRGACCTCGGTCAGTAAGTCCCCTTTGCTCAGTTGTAACTTCTGCTGGAGTAAGTAACTAGGTTACAATGTTATAGCTACATATGGTCCTTACAACCAGTGAATCAAAACTTCCCTGCCTCTCCACAATCACTGCTGCTGCCCAAACAAAGTTATTTTGCACTAAACCTGAAATCTATGACTTTAAATCTGTCTTGCTCCAACAGCTAGGCTCACTTAAAAAACGATGGTTCAGCCAATGACCAGCCTGTTAATTTGCTGAAGAGGTTATTGAATCTTGCCAAAATGCAAAAAGAAAAAGAACTGCTGGGCTTTTCCATCACYACTAATAAAAAAGTGAAAGGGATGAGACAAACTGTGTGTACAGGAAATTAAATCTCTGGGACAAAACAAGCTGGTTAGCTAGAAAGGGAGCCAAGCAAGCAGGAGACAGTGACACTGCAATCACAAAATACCCCCATTTTTGGCTTCCAGGTTCTTAATAAATGCTCCCTTTGCTTCAGTGTTTTGCTCTCCACCTTCTGTCTATTCATTTTCTTACCCTGGAATAAAGCTTCCCATTTCGTTTCTGCTTTTCAGTTCTGAACTCCAGCTTTCTCAGAGTTATTCTGTGTTATGCTTGCTATCTGTAGATGCCAAAGTCTCCAACAAACTACTGCACAGATTTAGGAATGGCAACAACTTTCTCTTCCAAGTGTTTTCCCAGGAATCAGCAAAAAGGCGCTTTGGTCCATGATGGAGTTTCTAGGTCTTTCTGSAGACAGATCCTGTCTCTTCTCATTGTCAGCCTAATTTATTATAAGATCTTGACTCTAACAGAATAAAACTTCCAAATGTTGGTAGCTAACATTAAAAATGTAGAAACGAACTACTATTAATGAGAAATGACATCTTAATCATGAGGACAGTGTTCAATTTAGAGTTGTTGGTCCAATATTTGCTTTCCCTCCTTGAATACCACCTTCAGGAAGAGGAAGGAGAGGCCTTCAAGCTTCATTTCATGAAGTCTGTCTTAACATTGGCAAGCAGATTCTGAGAACTGAGAAACTC
This sequence comes from Oceanodroma leucorhoa, assembly GCA_030449065.1. NCBI lineage: Eukaryota > Metazoa > Chordata > Aves > Procellariiformes > Oceanodroma > Oceanodroma leucorhoa. The sequence goes on along the minus strand of JASVER010000021.1, from coordinate 5,167,006 downwards.
TTCCAAAGCAGACTGGTGCAGCAGTCCTTCAGTCAACATGATTTCTGGGAAATCCTGTACTACACAACATGCACATATGTAATCATGGACCAAAACCTTCCAGGATGACTGCACATCGACCAAATCTCATCTTCCGAGCATCCAACTAGCATAGCAAGGACTGTGACTGTCACAAGATACTGTTTCTGAAAACTAAACATTCACAAATAGGTTGAAGACTGGTGGCTGCTGAATGCTCATTATTATAATTATTTTTAATTACAGAGCTCGTCATGGTGAAACATTTATGAGGCTCCCAGGTTTCACTGACTGTCAAAGGGAACAGGAGAACTTACTCCCTTCATGCCACTGGAAAAACTGGCACAGTATAAACCCATCAAGTGGAAACAAGGAATTAAGCACCAGTGGTTTGCCAGGGCTTTGGTGACAGCCTTCTCCTCCCCTCTTTTCATTGCCATGCTAACAGCTGATAGRTGCACAAGAAAAAGCAAAAGAAAAGAATCCCTTCAACAGGAGACAAAAATGAATCACTTCAGAATAAACATAATTCCTCAGCCATGAAGGGCAATTACACTTATTTTACTAGTGAAARGGGGACCTTAATAAAGTTATGAGTGTTTTAAAACTCATAAAAGCAATTTTTACATTCCCCCTTCACGGATGAGCTCTCGCAAGTCACAAGTTTGTGAGCTCATTATCAGCTGCCATTCAGGGAGCGGCAGGCAGTTAAAGTGCTTTGTCAACTCTCTCGGTTTCCAAGCTTTTCACCATTTATTCGAGTGCCTTTCTTTCCTTCCATCCAAGGAATTCRAACCCAATAATAATTATGATTAAAACAAGACAAATAATGAATTCAGATGCCCATCTCCTCTCTTTATGCCAGTTCTGTAAAATGACCAGCCAAATAGTTGGTAGATTTTCTGTTTTTTGTTTCCCTCCCAAGTAGCTGTTGAAAAATAGATAGGTGAAAATATGTTACTTAGGCTCTGAACACATGACGGGAGAAGCAACGCTCAAGGCAATGCGATGGGGCAAATCCTGAAACATAGGAGTGATAAGCAAATAAGCAGGTTAAAGATAGGCATTTGAAAGCCTGGAAGGTTTAACCCTGGTTCATCCATGAGCATAATTGCCACTGTCTGAGCAGATCCATATTGCTTTGAATGTTTGCATCATGTCTGGGGTTTTCTGCATTATTTGGATTTTTTTCCCGTAGTCTGGATAACTTAACTTGCCACAGATTKACTTATTTTAGTGGTTCTGGCCTAAAATTGATTTGGATTTACAGACCGAAATTGCCTTCTTTTTCAGCGCTTATGCAATTGCACATGCAATGGGGGAGAGAAGTGAGCTGGAAGGAGAGTTCTTGATTCGTTTCTGGTTCCTAGGAGTTCACATGCAATAGAAATGAACCTTATTTGTGACCCGCTGCATTGACGATTCCTGCATCTGCAAATGCTTCAGGAAGTTAATGCAATTCCTACGATAACAGTGAGCGAAAGCTGTATGCAAAAGTCCTGTCTTTTAACAGCAGCTATCTTGTACCTAGCAATAGAAAATAAATAGTGAGCTGAGATGCAGTGCTTCAGTCATACCTTCCCTTTCTGCGGTGAACCGCAGAAGGAAGGTACCGTCTCAGATGAAATTTCAGACACCTAAAACAATAGCACAGAACAGACACTCCAGGTGGTATTTCCAGAGGGGTCAGCATACAAGCAGTTGCAAGGAGACTGCTAAAAACTCAGCTTTCATTCAGGCACCTCTATAAGTGGCCACCTCTTAAAAGCCAGCTGCTTTGTTCCTGTGCATAAAATGCTGAAAATGTTGAAGCTTTCAGAGGTTACTTATCAAGACAACAACAGGGCAGGAAAATCACACTGCCTACAAAGTGCCCTCCTGATCTTTTGTTCAATCCCACTCTCCTGCACTTTTTAATGTATTATTTTAAAATCACTGTAATGAAACGGCAATAAGGCTTCTGCAGTGGTAGTGGTGCAGTTATCCACAGTTGCTTCTGGAGGCTGATTCAGCAATGTTTTTGCTGGACCATGCACCATCAAATTTCTTCTYTGAATATCCTCATCAGAACTCCTCAGGATTCGGGCATTGTACAAGCCCACATGTGTGCACATGTATATTTTAGGAAGCAACTCCTCTTTGAACCCTCAGATGTCAGGATTATGAGTATTACATTTGTTCTCTGGGACAATTATACTGTGTGCTTGTGTCTTGCTTATTAAGCCAGAGGCCATATCAACAAACCTACCGGAGAAACTCCTAATGTTAATCTTGTTTGTTTTTAAACCCTAGCACAGGAAACAATTTTTGAAACAAGGTGAATAAAAAAAAAGCTATCAATTATATATTTTCACAACCTTAGCTCTGCTGAAAGAATAAAATTASATCTAAGCCTATCCACACCAATATCCTCTGCAAGTTCCATGGGTCAAAAAGAAATCAAATCTCAATATTCAGCCCTCTACATGGTCATTGCAGAGTGATGATATAYGGATCAGCATCACTTATAGCACCAGTCAGAAAGGTTACACTAGCACCAACTGCATGCTAGCAGAATAAACTTCTGAAAATAATACACATTTTTCCCACTTGCAATGGTCATGTTTTTAACAAATGTGCCCGTCAGACACAAATTCAATAAGCCCTTTGGTATTCTGTGTGGTGCCCAAATATAATATCGTTATGTGATACACACCATTTTACTGTTTTCTAATATAACAACTCTCCAGTGTGAAATACTGTTAATGATCAGCATAAAATACCGATCATTTTAGTACAGTTGTAAATCAAAATTTATTTTGTACCTGGRCTGCCATGAGGGTATGATTAACTTTTATAAAATGGGCAGGATTTGGGGAGCCATTTGATTGGTCAATATTAGCTCTAAGCCACAGGTATAAATCTTTATGACTGAACAGGTCGAAATTCATTAGCCCYGTGCCCCTCCTTCATATCACATTGCTGTAAAATAGCAAGAAAAAAAGTGCCAGAGAAAAAAAAATCTTTGYGTTCWTTCCCTGATTTACTTTCTCCCAGCAGAATACAAATATACTGCGGGCTTTAGCTCTACACTTGCTGCATGACAATCTTTAAAGGTCCGTSGCAGCCACAGGTTGGCCGTCTTTGGACAACCCTCTGAAGGCTGCGCAGCTTGGAGAGGCTTGCRAGAGCCAGCATCCTGCAAAAGGTGCTTGCCCCTGTTGGCCAAGGCCCGAAGCCATCACTGCTCCTTTCCTGTGTCCAAGGCCAAGACTGAGCAGCACGAAGCCACCTGGTGCTGCTTGGAGAGCCAAAATGAGGAGAAAAACATGGCATGGATTGAACGGAAGTCCCTGATGTTATGGAGTCTCAGTCATTGCCTCCTCCATGGCCTGGGGCAACCCCCAGGGCAGCTTCTATTTAAATTAGAGGCACTTAATTTTGCGCTGTTTGTTCATTTTGTGCTTTTAGCCTTCCTTTCCAGTGCACAGACTTCAAAGTCTGTGGGAGACAGGGGATTTCAGGTCTAGAGCGCTCACATGTAGGTGCTGCTGCCCAGAGACATCAACACCACCATGGCCGTGCTGGAAAGAAAAAAGGGTCTGCTTCCTGCTTGCTTTTTGATTTTCGACGTCCCTGYCCAGGCAGGTGTGGATGCTGAGCTGCCTGTGGACAACTCAGCCCATCACCGGAGTGGTGAGGCACCTGCCTGTGCCAGTCACTGCATTTTTCAGAGGTGTTCATGGAGCTGTATTTCACTTTYATCCTGCTGTTTGGGTAGGCATAGGGAATATCTCTATGCCTCGATGGAGACATTTGCTTTCCTACATAAAAAAATAATCCAGAAACAAGAAACCTTACTACCAAGTGTGGGCACCTCCAGGGGTTTAACCCTGCTGATGACCTGCTTTGCAGCTAGGAAACTATCCACCAGCTGTCAAACTAGTGACTGGACCATGGGTGGAGCGGCACCACAGGAATGTGTCCCCGAGAAGGTAATGCCCACACCTGCAGCCATGTACGGGCACTGATTACTGCTTCAAAGCAGCAGCCATCAGGTGCCTCAGCACCCCCATGGAGCTCACCTCCAAGTGATGGTGATAAGGACACGTGGAGAGGCTGTGTCACAGCAGGAGCCCAGCCAGGACCTTTGTCACTCCTCTGTGCCACCTGTCTGGCAGTAAAACTGTAATTATTGTCTCCAGAGAGTTAATGATGTGTTTATGTACCAGAGTTTCTAACACTCTATAAGCGATTCTTATCATCCCTTTAAACATCTTCCTTCAGCCATTTTAAAATGCTGTTCCCATGAGATCTATAAATGAATATTATTCATCAGTGAACAATGTTAGTGAAGGAATCCAAACAGAATCTGTTGCTTTATATTTGGGAATTAGGCAGCTTTATTATGGAAACTCTTCTGAAACTTCAATTACAGTGAGTGTTACTTTTGACTGCGCATATTAAAAAAAATTTATTTATCTCTTGTAAATGCTAAAATATCGGCTCCAAAAATGAGTCCAAGAAAACAACAGAAATATATAGTGAAATATTTGTTATTTTGTTTCCTTAAAGCAGTCAGGGCATGACTAGTGCAGAGTTAAGATTAGGATAATAGTAAAACCCYTATTAAATGGGAAATAGCTCTCTTTGCTCAAAGAAAACCTAAAGAGATTTCCTCACTCTAAACAACAAATTTAAAAGAAAGTTTAATCAAAACTGGAAGGAGCATGCTTGCAAAACTTATTAAGCAAAGAGGACTCATTTCTCATCTGAGTGGTCAGAGATTTATCCTGTCTGTGAAGTAAATATCCTCTGCAGCAGATTTTAGCACCTTCCTGACCCGGTGGCCAAAAAGCACAGCCGAGCAGGTGAAAACTTGCTCATCACTTCCCAGACACTCACTGCTTCTTGTTTAGATAAGAAATGAGTCACCTGCAATTTTCACAGGAGGCGTTGCTGGCCTCATTGCGCAGATTTTTTAACTTCAGAGGCTAATTCCCTGCCTCAGACTGTACCTTCCAGGTGAGCATGTGCTGTTCTCTGTCTGGAGCAGCATCAAGCATGGCACAGCACTTTGATGCATCGTGGATTCTTCAGAGTGATTTACTCTGGTTTGATTTGATTGCTTTTAAAAGAAAATAAACAGACAAATAGCTATGCTGAAATAAAAACTGTTTCCCTTACAGACTACTATTTTGGGAACAGGAGAGCCTCTTCTTTCCAAGCAGCGCGGATGGAACACATTTAGCTTCTCAGATCCAAGGAGCAGCCCCTTTAACTGGGACTCATACAACGACACCATTAAGAATTACTTAATCCCCAGTACTACTTCCGAATGGTGTCTTTTCTCCATTAACACAGATGGCTGAGTGCAGGCTGGGCAGACCTTTAAATGTTCTTGTTTGACTCGTGCCCTCCACATCCAGGGTTGATTCACAGTCTTTAGTGCCTTCGCACGGCCATCTGTTCTCCTGGCTGGCTGCCTGGGGACAACCTGCTCCTACCCTCGCCCTCGGACATATGGTATCGGTGCTGAGCAAGGGCAGCCTCTGCCACAGGGCGAGAGGCAGCGAGAGCAGACAATTGGGAAATTCAGAGAAATTCTCCTTTGTGCTCCCCTCTGCTCTCGGTCTCTGCTCCGGCAGGGAATGGGGGAAAGCCAGGCTGAAAAAATATAGACAGGGATGCTGGGGGTCCCCAAGGTCCCCAGTTGCTCATGCTGCTCCCAGAGGACTCGCAGCCAGGCAGAGGGAACCCAAGGTAGGTGACCCCCTTGGAGCAGTTTACCCTGAGCTCCCTTGATATTCTACAGAGTTTTTTGAGTTATCAGCCGTCTGACTCGCTTCAGGCTGTGTTCAGATGAACACACCCGCCTCTGAAGGGAGCTGGGGAGGGCTGGTTCCCGTTAGACACCCCGCCTGCAGACATCTACCCGCGGGCAGGTAGAGCCCCTGCTTCCGACAGGCTTCACCCAGTAACAGCTCCCACGGAGGCTGTGGGGAAAGAGACATTCCGAGGCGGCGGAGCACAGCCCCAGGGCACCCACCCTTTAAGGCTGGATTTGCATTTTGCACAGACGGGTGCATGTCATTTTAAGGTCTGGATACCACGGCATCAAAAACACGGCTGCAGTTCTCCTGGGTGCAACTCATGGAAAGCTGATGTTCCTCCAACCCACCCTCCCTTTAACAGCAATTGCCAAAACCATCCCCCTGAGAGTTTCATTTGAGYACAGGCTGGCAGAAAGCAGCAGGTCGCTCTCACTGCAGGACGCGTGGACAGGGATAATGAGCTCCAGRCTTTCATGCTTAGGGATGATTACAGCAATAGAGTTCTTTGAAGGGAGGAGATAGCCCCAGGGGATAGGAGGCAGCAGGTCCAAACCAACGGGGAATTAAGTCAATACTTCTTCCAGAAGATAGTCGATTTGCTATAATTTGTCACATATGTATAATTCAAAAATTAGTGTGCAGTTCTGTTCCTTTTATAGTGCCTTCTAATGGTTTTTGGAAGGATTTATTTACAAAGGCTTGTTGCAATATTTTATTAATTTTATTTCAACATTTTATGACAGGTAAAAAAAGCTGAGAAAATACTTTGAAATATTGCTACCTCTTATTACATTAATAAACTACCATTGACTACAGAGTGAAGTACTAGCTATTTCACAAAAAAGTGAAATTAAATTCTTGCTTCACGGTTCGCTACAGATTTGGAAGATTCCTACATCCAAACTACACCTTACAGCTGCAGAGTTGGAAAAAGTGTCTCAAAGTGAAGTGCCTATAGAGGAGATTTAAGAGTGAATTAATAGATTAAATGGGCCCAAATTGCTGGAGACAGGCAAGAACTCAAGTGTTCGAATAGTACTCAAACATGAAATTGAGGAATCACTAAGTATTGTTTAACTGAGCTTTCCTATCTGAGAAATGCAGGGCAATAAATACAATCTCACTGGCAAATATAATGCTACTCTTTAAAAGAGCTTTAAGAGTGGTGTAAGGATCCAGAGACTAGTGATTCCGTCTTTTGCACCAAACAAAAAGGTATAAGATACAATAAAGAAAATAATTAGAAAATACTGATATGAAAAATTGATATATTGTGAAGAATTAATGGGATTTTTGTAAAAAAGAAATGATGTCTTACAAATCTCAGGATTATTCGCAATGAGCCAATGGGCATGAAGATAAATAAGGTTTTGTCAGTGCAAAGAAGCTGGAGCTTCAAAAGCTTAAGTGTCTCTCCAAAGACTGTTAAGGAAACTAAGTTCTCATGGGATAAGAAAGAAAGTCCTACTCCAGATTAATTACTGAAGCAATTAACTAGGAATTGCTTAATTAATTAAGCAATAGGGTAGGAATGAACAGTTTGTTTTCACATTAGAGAGYGAGAAAAAGTGGGGTCCTACATTAAGGATCTCTATTAAGGTCTGTGTTATTTGCATGTTCATAAACGACCTAGGAGAAGGGGAAGATACTTAACCAAATCAATGCCTGACTGATGAGCTGTGGAAGTGTCTTGTGATATTCTGCAACTTCAAGACAAAAAGACATGTTTCTTTCATTTCAGACCCCTTTCCCGGCTCTCACCAGCAGGTATGTTATGTGGAAACCCCAGTCATGCCTTATCCTTTCTRTCGCTGGTAGAAGGGAGGTCTGATGGCTGTGGTGTCTTTACTGAAGGAGTACAATATGGCACGTGGATGCCTCCTGAAGCCATAGGAGATATTTCTTTGGAAAATCCTGTCCTTCAACACCAGACCTCTGGCCAGTGTGTGATGTATATGTGCACGGTGCGATGTGGTTTCCTTGCATGTCCTGTGCCAGAGCGGTGACAGAGGCAGTGGGAAGGAGGAGTAGAGGAAAACACTTGGGCTCATGAGTGAGATGCCCACGTACCCCAAAGCAGCCATAGGACCATAGACTTTGTGCACATGCAGGCACCCAGTACAGACAACGCAAACACCTTTCAAAGGCAATTTGCTGAACTTCAATTTTATCTTGCAGTGCTCACTTAGCTCCACATATAAATACAAACTGATAAACAGAGGCAGACAATACATCACTAGTAAAATAAGTCAAACTAGATGGAAAAGGTAAAGCAATGTCACTGTGGCAAAAGTGAAGTCCACTAAWCCAAAGTAGCAGTGATAAGAATATTTATGAATGTTGATACTGTAAATACTTTTAAATCTATCCCAATTCTTGGCAAAATGGAAACCTGCCCTTTCTGTGGCTCACTGTCCTGGTGCTGCGCATAAATCCTCCTAGGCAAAAAATTGATCCTGATTTWTTCTTGGCTTTTTTTTTCTTCCCTTTACTCTTAAGCAGAACACAAGTGTCTCCCTGTGCTCGCCCRTCACTGTTCAGCTTATAAGCTGAAAATTGTACCACTTGACAGCACACACCATGTAAAGCCCAAACAGAGGAAATTTCATCACACATGAAGGGAAGGAGGAGGCATCTTCAGTACAGTCCTTCACCACCTCATGTTCAATCAATTTTCCCTCAATGCTGAAGCAGTTCCTTTTACTCTATTTCCTGTCTTTCCCTTATGTAGGGTGAATCAGTCCCATCCAGTATTTATGGCAGCCTTTATTTCATATTGATTCTTTTTAGCTCTCAGTATTTAGCAGCAGCAGAATTCTCTATTGAAGTTCAATGTGAAATCTCACTAGAGCAGCACTCTTGTGATAATTATTTTATGAATTAATTACAGGTAAGTGGCTGTGCATAAGGGCAATTGTAATTATCTGTATCATACAGTGAACTCCTGCAAACTAACATGCACTTGGGCTTGTATACTTTCCCCCTGTCTCTTGAGAATAAGCCCATCRAAGCTAACAGAACTCCTTGCACCAGAATTTGTCTTACAGGCTGTGTTGATTGAATGCAATATTTCTGTCTTAGGCTTGTGGGTTTTTCCCCTGAAGATCCTATTAGCAGCTTTTTCTTCTCTTCCATATTCTTATTCAGTTGCTATGTGATGCAAGTTTCAAGGTCAGGCAATATCACCACGGGCCTTCATTCCAACACCCCTTCTTTGGGCAAAAATCTCATCCAAATGAATCAGGAAGGAGTGTGGAAGCATCTTTCTAATATTGTTTCCTTGTTTTGGGGATCTGGCTGAGCCCTGATTAGTTACATGGTATCTCATGTCTGCTGCTGCACTCTGCCTTCTAAATCTTTCTAAGGAGAGTATTAAGACTGAAGCCAAACAATCATGAAATAATACCGACAATAAATTCAGGGCTTACGGATAGCTCTCCTCACACATGCTCAGTTGCAGTTTCATGTCTTGGAAACCTTTATGGTTTGCAAAGGTCAAGAGGAGAAGACCTGGGTGTCGCTGGTGCATCCCAGTGGGGAGAGGTTATTTCCCCATATCTCTGTAGGGCCAGTCTTAGAGCCCAACCAGGATCCCCCCTCCAGAAGCTTCTCCAGCAGGAGCTGAGCCGAAGGTGCCTCCAGCCCTTCTTGTTCTGCCTGTGGCCTCACACCAAGCCTGGAAATGGTTTGCAACTATTTCTCATTGCCACAGGCGCTCCCCATCCCTGATCATCCCTCTTTGCTCCCCACATCCCTCGTCCCTCGTCCTTCTTTAGCCAGTATTCTTTTGGGCAGGACTCCAGATGCACRGGGGAATTTAGGCACTTAATTCCAGTGTGGAGCGGGGAGATTTAGGCACCATTGCAAGGGAAACTATCCTTCCCTCAGCTGGCTTGGCTGTGAACGTCTTTAGGAAAGACAACTAAGCTCATTCAATATAGACTGGGGCAGAACCTGCAAAGACAAGTCAGGCTTTAATGAGGCATTCGTAGGTATTCAGAAACTATCAGTATCTTGCACAACTAGCACAGAGTGTGTGTAGGGGTACTGAAAAATTTCTGCTGATCAGGTAGGTACCATCACAACACTTGGGAGATGGGCATGATCATAGCTCAGCCTTGATCTGAGGGCTTAAGGGTCCCTTTGCTCTCCCCATCTCTCACAGGGACATCTGCACATATTCTGTGTAGCCCCCTAAGATCAGCTCCAGAAGGAAAACTAGTTTATGAAATCAGAGAAGACGGTTTGTGTGGGAAGAAGAAAAGATCAAAGACTAATTAACTTAGTTCTTAGGAAATGAACCACAGCTCAAGCAAGAAAGAAACTAGGAAAATAAGAGAGATCTTAGGCTGCAGAATTTAGATCTGGAGAGCTGAAGTACTCTGCACAGTCTGCAGTGAGACCAAGAGGTCTTGTAGCATTTCAATAACAAAGGTGAGACAGGGTAAAAATAGGAACACTTTTCTACAAAACCAGTTACAAAACAGCCAAGGAAAGCTAGAGAACCGTATAACATCTGCTAAGTGCTGTCTCAAATGTACAATTTTTTTTCAAATGTCAAAATCAATATAAATTATGAGGAATAGAAGTCACTGCCCCAAAAAGTAACTTTGAGAACATTTTGGTGACAGTGCTGGAAGGCACTGCATGTTAATTGCTCTTCAGCCCTTACTCAAGAAGTTCYGAGTACTTAAAACACCAGTGGAAGCCAGGAGAGCTGTAGCTTCTAAACAACTCCAAAAATCAATCTTCTAATGTTTCCATCTTCTTGCCATTGTAAAACATTTCAATAACATTTCTGAACATCCATAGGGCAAGTAGCTAACGTTCTTCTCTTTACAGAGGAAAACTGGTTTGTTAGACTTTGATTCTCCCCAAAATCCCATGAGTAGAGCTAAATAAGAGAACCTAGATTAGGAAAATGCATGGGAAGGGGTTAAAACAGAGCAAAGGCTGAAATCTGGCCCTGTTGAAGCRTATCGAAAACTTTCATTGACTTCCATGGGGGCAGAACAACACATCTGCTTTGGAGAGGATGAGTTTAATTTTATAATAGGATTMACACAGCTGCTCTGAAGGAGGCTTATTCAGCCCTAACTGCTTTCAACTTCTGACAGTCTTTTGCAGACCTCATCTTTGATGTTGAAATGGCCAAGAGAGAGTCGAAAACCCAGTTAAGCTTTGGATCCCAGCCTCACTGGGGAGATGAACCTTCATTTCTAAGGGCAAAACCGGGAGCTGGATTTGCCAAGACAAGGCTCTGAGGGCAGAGAATTTCCCATCCATTTTGTGGGAGTTGTTTCAATGGATGGCCATGCCTGGAATGTGTCTGTTGAGGGGAAAATGTCCTGGAAGCACCAAGCTGACATTTTGCACAAGCCCTCACAATCTCATGATTTGTCGAATCACAGGGTTTGGCCACAAGTAGGCTAAACACCCAGCAACACCCAACACCTCAACCTTGCTTTACAGGCCTCTGACATTTAACCAAGTTGTGTGTTTACCTCTTCCGAAAATCAGGCAATGAGGCTGAAATTCATCTGTAGTGTAGACACCCATATCTGAGCAAGTTGATGGAGGCCACAGAGGGTAGGGAACAGCTGAGCAGCCTGAGGTGGAGATCGTGAATAAAGGTGATAAATCCTGCCACAAAAGTGCCTATGGTCTCTCCAGTGACCATGAACAGTGATTAGCTTGGTTCATAAGCTAGGTGAGATGAATCACAGCCCTAGTTAGCTAGAAAAGTGTACAAGGTATGAAAAAAAAAGCTCTGAGACTTCGCTGTTTTGGTCCTCAATAAAGATACAAATTCCCAGACTGTCTCCTGTAATCGCTGTAGACTCAGAACAACTACTGAGCCCAGTAAGGAGTCAGTTCTGCCCTCACCCTCTAAAGATCTGAACTGCTCTACAAGTACYGATGAATGGCGGTCTTCTGAAGAAGTTGAGATAGAAACTAAGGGCCATATCACTTGCCAGTCCCATGAGGAAATCTTGCAATAGCCAGGGAATAAACTGTAGCTGCCCTCACTCTTCTTCATTGCTGTCTCAGGGCTGCCTGTGAAACCATTCTTTCTACTGCCCAAAATAAGTGGCAGAACACAGCCTCCAGAAATGTATTTAGGACTGCTTGCATGATAAATCACCTTTTGTTGCGAAGGGTGGAGAATTGACAACCCGGTGCCTACGCTTCTTAGCCATGTCCTTTAGAAAGAAAATTGCCTCCATCCGTTTTGAACTGTTTGTCTAAATACTGGAAATAAGAAAGATCTATTTACATGGAAGTAAATTTCTTTTTCGTCCCTAGACACATCCATAATCTTGTCTTCTACTGTGGTTGAAGCAAAGTTCAAAAGTGATGTGTGGCCAAAGACAGGTTTATGATTATTTCCTTAGAATTACCTGTTTATTTATGAGCTAGGTTAGCCTGGCTTAAGTAATGTATTTGGCAGTCCCAGTTCTTTTGTCAGGAATATAAAATACCATGAGTGTTTGAGAAGTTGATTCTTATTAATTCTCAACCCTTTCGAAAGTCACTTTTACTGCTGTCCTTTCAAGTGTTCCTCTGTAAGACCAGGTGCTGACTTCAGCAGCTCTCCTTGGGAAGTTATCAAAATCACTGAAAGAGAATACTTTCTCGGAGTCAGCCTGGAAGAAGGTACAACTTAATAGTCAGACTAGCTCAGCTGCTTAGAGATAGACAAAGTGACATCTGTCTCTTCCATCTCCTTACACTCTTGGGTTTGAGTGGCTCCCATATCTCAGCTTAGATCACCCCTTTCCTCAGGGCACAAATGTGGGGTTCTGGTTGGTGTCCCAACATGACCTTGGGGAAGCCATCTAGCCATTTATGTCTATAAAATAGACTCTGTAAAACTGAATTCTGCAGGGACTAAGCAGTATGAGCTGGGGTATCAGMGAAGGCAGAATACGTCTCAAATGTGGGTCTCTCATTTTCCCTTTCCAAGATTTTACACCCTCCTGTTAAGTCAATCACTTTACACACCAGAGGTTCTTTACAGAGTTGTAAACTGTAATGTTTTTCCAAGTTGCCAGTTTCTGTTCTGTTGTTTCACCTTCCCCTCCACACAGGTGAGCTCTAGGGGCTGAAGAATCAATTCTCATCTTCAAAGATGTTAAAGCAGCTAATAAGATTGATAGGGTTACCTTCATCTCCAGATGAAGCTGGCCAACTTTTACTCAGTGCTCTGTATGTCAAAAATTTCTACCCCTCCTTTAGAAAAGGAAAAATAAAGGCTAAAAATCATTCTTCTCCCATATCCTATAAACATTTGCAGACACAAAGGAAAGGAATGTTGGATATGACTGGTGACAGAACTGATTTTTTCACTGTTTTTAGCTAGTGTATGAAAAGGGCACCAGAAGTTATAACTATTGAGGGATTTAAGGCTTCTACATGTCTCAGGTACAATAAGTGTTTACAGCAGTGAGAGATCTCTGCTGTCAATCTACCTTTCCTARCTTTTGACTGCTTGACTTTGCAGTCTCTGTAATGATCTTCTAGTGAAAGTTTTGTTTAACATTAAGGTTCCTCCATTTTTTAAAAACCTAAACAGAACCTACCCACCACGCAGGATAAATCTCAGCATATGGTGTCGTATAGATTAGTCCATCTGCCAAAGCCAGTGGAGTGAAAGYGTGATCTTTGGTCATGGTCACTTGGACCAATAACGTAGAGCAGTAGCAGGTCACTGTTTCCAGTGAAAAACAGGGCACGTAGCTGGCCAGAGGGTTTCACACTTTTCCATTGGTGTCAGGAGAGTCTGATGAAGGTTTGAATCTCTTTTCCATCTGTGGTGGTCAGAGCTTTTTCTGCCCACCTTGTAGCACCAAAGCACCAGGTTTCTCTCCCTTCCCTTCTCTCCTGCTTGGTCCCAGTTTTACTCCCCTTTCCTTGGCTCCTCTTCTACCTCTTAGTGTTCATCTCTTTGTCCAAGCATTTTTTCTAACTTTCTTCCCTTATCTCTACCTAATTTAATTACCTCTTTCACCAGACTCTCTGTCTAGCCCAGCAATTCCCCTCCCCACATTCATACTACAGGTGTACTGGGAGCAAAGAAGAAAAAGTTGTGGGAAGCACAGGAGAGTCAGAAACACTTTTGTTTCCATGGCTGGCCTCCCCCTGACACTGGGGAGCTGGGATGTGTTGCAAGAAAATCTGGGTCTGCCCTGGAGCTGAGAAGAGCAAATTCAGTCACTGTTTCCATGCAAGTGCAGTTCAGGAGGAGTAAGAGCTGAAAGGCTGGAGAACCCTCAGTGAAAACCAGAGCCTGGAAGACGTTTGCTGTCAAGCTTTCAGGAGTCTCTACTGATGTGGAAAAAAAGATGACTTCCAAAAACCTCAGCTCAACAGATTTGCTAGGGATTTGCACACTTATCCTTGACATAAAGGTAACTCTCCTGCCATAGTTTCAAATGGGGAGAGGGGTACTAAAGCTGCTAAGGAGAGTCCCAAGGGTTGTCTGGCATGAGCCATGCAGCATGTTTTTCTYTATCCTCCCCTCAAAACAGCCGAGGTGCCTCTGCTGAGAGTTTCTGTGTAAGTTCAGCCTGAGGYAGACACACGGTGATGAGTTTTATTCAGATAACGGATGTTTGGCAAAATTATAAAGAACTGAAAACGGGTCATTAAACGGGGACCTTARTAATCATGCCCCACTCATGATGTGTGCAGGTATGTGCCTTTTGCATGYGTGTGTCTGTTCACAAGGCTAGAAGGAGGTTGTTTTCTGTCATGTTACCAGTTGTAATACCTTGACAGAGCCCCTGAATCAAAAGATCATGGAAAARTCAAAGCACACAAAACTCACCTTGCTCCACAGGTCTCAAAGTTGGCTGAATAAGAATTGCTTCAAGGATTAATTCAGGCGAGCTTTCTGCTCCAGCCAGGACACGCAAGCCCTCGCTGAYGGGATTCAGAAAACGGAGCATGAAAAGCAGTGGAAAGAGTCTCATCTTGCAAACATTTGTTCAGAAAAGCAGTTCCACTGAGCAGCCATGCCAATAAAAAAAGAGATGGCAATAGCAGCCATCGCCAGGACTTTCATGCTCTGCTTAGGCTGCACCTTTGATCCTGCACAAAACACAAAATCCCCAAAGCTTCACACCACCTGATGACAATGCCCTGTCTCCTGTGAATGGAACTGGTTTAAAGGAAGGATCTGTTTCTAAAGGACACAAAATGTGTGATGCGGGCTCTACTTCAGAAAACCCATGTGATTTCATAAAAAGAAGGTTATGTTTCACTAGCTTGTTAGAACATGTTGAGTTTTACTGTCAGTGTAAAGGCTTCTSTAATGAAACTGATCACTACACTGGGTAGGATATTCAGAAAGCTTTTAACCCAATTCCTTGGTTTCCAATTAAAATAACATCTAAGAGGCAGAGTTATAGAGCCATGAAATATTAGTGCAGTGCTTAAAATTAGGCTAATTCTAGAAACTATCTCTTTAAAAAAAAAATTTAATGACCATGAAAGACTCTGCAGAAGCCAGCTGTGGGACGTGAGCTTTGTTATTGTTTATATTAACACTGGGTATAATGGAACTGAAATCAAGGTTTTCTGGTTTGTAAATTATGCTAAAGACCAACAAATGATAATGGGTTTTGAAATTGGACTCTGAAGTAATATCAAATAGTGAATGTGATTAAATATAGATAAACAGACAACAATCAGTCATGGAACAAGAAACTAAAAAAGCAATTGCGAAAATGGAAATTTACTGCTGCAAACTGCCAAGAAAAGAGATTTGTCAAAGAAAGAGAAAATGGATCAGAGGATGTTCTGTGTTCAGGCAGCAGCTTCACTAATGAATGCAAACAGGACTTTGTCTGCACTGCTGGGGAATATAATCATTTGTAAATCAAAGGGAGAGGTAGTACAGTGTTTCTGTACAACGTATTAGTTAAAGGCCATCTATAGTAACTGTCATTATGCTTTTGAAMGAATCCAATTTCTCTTAATGTGGAAAAATAGAGATGAAGCCTAATACTATACATCTCAAAGATTCGAATGATGAAGAAATTTAATAAAAATGAGACTTGTTCTTCAGTGCCTGATGAAAAAGGCCTTACATGTAAACTTTCTCACATTGTATCAGTAACATTGCTCCTAAGGAAAAATACACATGAGCAGGTGTAAGAGAGAACACCTTCCATCCCATGCCCTCCCCCTGCCATACAAGGCAGCACTGTTCACTGGGGCAGATGGCAGTGAAATATTCAGAAGGCATGGGCTGGGGAAGATTCCCCTTTATGAGGCGTCCTTGGTGAAGTCGTGGAGATGCCAGAAATATCCTGAGGACCTTAACGACTACTGTTACACACCATTTACAAACAGATGTGCTCTGCTCTGGAGTGTTCAATGCCAATAGGGGAAACACAACCAGGGAAAGCAAGACGTTTATAGTGACTGAGATGGGTGGTAGGAGTAGAACCAGCATCCCCACACACCACAGTTTTGTGGGTTTAGAAATACACTGCTGTATTTCTGAGGTGTAGAACATATGTACAGTGAAGACTAATTCTGTTCAAAGCTTTCCCATGGGCTTTTTCGGCAACCATGCTTCTTTTAATTTCTGACCCTCAATTTCCAGATCTGCCATGTGCCCCTTTTCTTTATTGGTGCTGCTGTAGAGCTGAGCTCTCTAATGCATTTAATACATCCATCCTGTACAGCACAAGCTGTTCAGCATGAATGTATTGCTCTTTGCTCATCTCTCTTGTGTTCCCATGACACTGTTGTTGACAGGTTTTGAACACGTCACAGACAGAGAGGAGGGGAACGAGAAATGAATCAAACTAAAATCCCAGGCAATGAGCTTTCTTTCTTCTGAAACCTCGTTTAGCTTTATGTTTGAACAGAAAGTTCATTTATTACCCTATTTTTAAGTGAGTTGCCTATTCTACCTTCAGGATCCTAATTGCTTTTCAGATTATGTATATCATTAATACTCTATATCTTCATTTTCTAGCCTAGGTAGTAATCGAGCATTCAGTCATTGTTATACTCACCATTCTGCCAACATTTATTAAAATGAAGCAATTAACTATTGTCTTAAATGGAGTTTAGAGGTAAGGCTCATTAGTTTTAAACTCATTACAATTAAGTGGGATGATAAATGTAAAATTATATTATCGCAGCTTTGTACAGAAACCTTGTTAGATTATGCAGTGTCAATGTTCACTTTTTGCTGTGCTTTTGCAGTTCTTCTGGCCCCATTTTATGAAAACACAAGTCATTGCATGGACACTCTTATAACTGGGAAATCTCAGTCCATTCACAGTCCCTATGTTTGATGTTGAAGTTGTCCTGACTCACATCCAGTACGAGGAAACACTGCCTGGTGAGAACTGGATCTGCTGCCTTCTGAAAGTGCCAGACCTTCCAGTCCCAGGAGCCATTTCCTTCTTTATCTTGGCCCCTTGGCGTCTGGTTTTCCCCTTCACTACTTATGAGTACAGCAGTTAAAAAAGGCCCACGCATTAGCACGAGGAGTCTGTTATTCCTCCATTCCCTCGGTGAGTTTCTCCATGGTACCGTGAGTGCTGCTCCCTCCAGGTTAGCTGGTTGTGATGTACGATGTCCTACTAGGAGACCCACAAACTCTTCAAGCTATGGCCCTCAAAGCACATTGAGAAAGATTATTCAGAATGAGCATTTGGGAAGACACTAATGCACTCCCATGGCTGGTAGACAGCAAGCAGCACCCTTCTGGACAAGAYCTCCAAACCCAGGTATCTAAAGCTCAGGTCTGTCACACAGAGTGACCTGATTTCAGAGCCTGATTTCCCCCCTGCMCTCAGCTCAGCTATGAACCTTTCAGATGAAGTCCTTTTCTAATTAAGGTCCTTAATGCAGATGAACCTAATGATGCAGCTACGTGTTCAAGAACAAGGTCGAAGAGATGAGGACTCCTGATGAGGTCCAGGAGGAGTACTCAGGGGCATAATGTTAAGGCATATGATTAAGTACYTTGCTGAATGAAGGCTTCAGGATCTATGTATACCCAACCAGGCTCACAGAYGCTGGCATCGGCCTCCTCAGAGGCCCCATACYACATCAGCTCAGACCTGAAGACGATACAGCTGCTTCACTCCTTGAAAGTTTCTCCTTTAACACATAACTTCCAGGGTAGCATTTAACCATATTCCCTGGTTTGGCTTGTTCTTTCTCTAGTGACAGAAGGGGAAGGAATATTATTAATAGGTAAGATAGAGTCTGAGGAAAAAATGAACAATAATCATAGTCGTGAAATGCCCCTTAGGGCATAACTCTGAAGAGTACAGCTTTTCTGTGCCTCTGGCTAGCAGCTGAACAGARCACTTTGAAGGTGTCTGCAGTTCTCAGAGGTGGGGTATTCTTGTCCAGATATCCAAGTATACTCGCCCTTGTAGGACATGTATTCTGTTGCAGCTTTTGYGTCACTCGAGAGGTAAATTGCATCACCACTTTGCTTATATTCATTTTAGAAGATGGAGGACAGCCATCAGAATAGGGAAGGATCTGGATTTGACTGGCTCCACACATTTCTAGCTTCCTCCCTTAYTTCCACAATGAGATAAAAGGGCACAGTTGGTAAACGGCTCTTTGAAACCTGCCAGGCTTTCCTCTCAGTTCACGACAGCTTTGAGCTGGGCTGGCTGCAAAAATGCTGTTATTGTAGTCCTTGCTCTGATCTGCTCGTGGTTGTGAAGCCGCACTGCTAAAACCAAGGGGAGTCTGGCTTCTATCTGCAGGGAAGTCACGATCAAATACCTAAAAAATGCCTAAGSAAATTGCACTGAGTCACAAATGATCTCGCTCACCACAGAAATACCACTGGCAGACAAGGAGGACTCTGTTCACTCACAAATCCATCCGTGAGTCCCCGAGATGGACAGGGGAGCTGTACCAGGTCCTCAGCGGATGCCCAGGCKGTGGATATGTGCTTTGGGGTATTGGGTTAGTCAAGTCAGCTTCTGGAGAGAAGGAACTGTGTGAGTTTCCAGAAATAAATATCTTTTTGGAGTCTTGTCTGGATTCACAACTGTTTGTTAGCAAAGTGTGCAAAGACCTGTTTTTTTCAGTTCATTAGACAAAGTGAAAAACGGGGCAGAGAGCAGTGGGAAAGAGGAAAGCATTTATCTCAGTTGAAAGTCAAAACCTTTGCAAATGGGAAAGTAACAAATAATTCATGTCACATTGGATAAAATCTTGTACTTAGTCCAAAAAAAATGCTTATGTGAGGAGTCTTTTTAATGTTTGAATGTTTAATAAAAGCAGTCAAATTAAATTAAATTAAATCTGACTTTTTAAAAATGTCAAAGCAAGAGGTGAGAAGGCAAGCCAGAAGCCTGCAAAGGGCCAACAGAAACACAGAATAATTTAGCCTGGAAGGGACCTCTGGAAGTCTCTGGTCCAATCCTCATCTAAGGGCAGGGCCAGCTTAGATCTGCTTGCTTGAGGCCATGTTCAGTTGAGTTTTTTATGTCTCCAAGGATGGAGATTTCACTATGTGTTTGGGCAACAATTAAGTAGGATGGTCATGGAGTACCACTAGACGTGCTTCCACGGGAGGGGAAATCAGGAATGCAGACACATGATGCACCAGCCACCTGCCGCTGCCCCGCAGCAGGGCGACAGTCATACTGGCCAGCATTCAGCGTATTTAGCGTTGTCCGGGCTGCTCTATAAATGAGGAATATAAACAGCTTTTTCAGAGACTCCGAGAAAATCAGATTYCTAAGCCAGCCACCACTCACACATTGAGTTAGTGAGTACGGCTGAACCCGTATGGTGCACAGGTCACACCGCCGTAACACCTGGGCACCACACCGGCTAACGGTGCCAATGCTCAGCATACAAGTTTCATGAGGAGAGAAGGTGCCTTTGGAAACCTGCAGAAGGATTCACTATTCTTTCACYAGATCTGCAGATAGAGCTTATAAAAGGTCAAATGTGACCCAACGTGAGGCCAAAAAAGCCAGTTTGGAGCTTGCCAGCAGCTCACTTGAGAATCAATTATTTGGGRATGATATAAAACTTATATTATCACTTTGGTTTGTAAAAACCTTTCCTTGAGAACCTACCACCTTAACCAGTTTTCAGTGACAATTTTTTCTATAAATTCAAATGCTTTACTTTGGGCAGTGGTTTAACCAATTAATTGTAATGTGTAATACAATATACAGTTTAAAATAACAAAATGAAAGCAAACAATTGCTGATTAAACAAAATGACTTGGTCGTTTCAGGAAAAAATATTTCAGTAAGGACAAGTACATTATTTCAAACTATTCTGTGTTAAGGGAAGAAAAAACCCACAAACCACAAACAAATAACACTGAGCTTGTGTTTTCATCATGGTACCAGATTAAATTTCAAATCTGAGAATGCTTCTTGGGTCAGAAATTTTGTTTCTCAGCTTGTTCTCATTTCCTGGRAGAGTTGGTGAGGTAGCAAAGCAGACTCCAGAGAAGCTACAGATACATTGAAAACCTGTAAGTAATATTCCAGGAAAGGTCCTTTGCGGTTTTGTTTGGGCGGTACTGCTTCGATGTAATCAAGAATGTTCAAAGTGAATTGAGACTTAGCGGTCTCATCGGACTCCCTAATGGTCTATAATCCCTCCGCATGGGGGTTGAGATGAGTCGATGTGACGTAATTTGTAATTAGGTAGCTTGAACAGCAGAGAGCTTTCAGCTAGCTGGGTAAATCCTGCTTTCTCCAGGGAGTGTGTTTTTCACAGCGTAAGGAAAAAAAAGCAGCAAAGCAACCACACGGCTTCCAACAAAGCCAAGAATCAGCCACTCACGCTGCCTATGGCTCCTCACTTTGCTTTCGCCTTGCCTGCTGCAAATAGCCTCTTTCCTAGGAGGTTCCCTATGCTTGATAATGTGGMTTGTTTCCAGAAACAGTGGTTGCTTCCCGTATCGGTGATGTGAATATCTCAGTTGTGGCTCTAAGGAAAAGGCAAGCAACACTACATTCATTCAGATCCTCATTTCATGCCTATTTAGATCACCGCTGACTTCAGTAACCCTGAAATAATTCTATTCCTGTTTGTAGCAGATTTAATGGTTGRTTGTCACTCTATTTTAAACATTAATATCCCAATTTATTTCTATAAATGGAAGAYCCAGGTGTTTTCTCAGGATTAAAAAGGTCTATTTCTTGTCTTCTTTCTCTTTAATTTCCTGCTACAATTCAGAAAGAGCTGGATCCTATGGCTCCTCTAAATCCTTGCTAGAGTAYAGGGGGTCTGTGTCAGGGCTCCTGGGAATCTGAACTTGCTTTGGAGAGGACCGTTTCATATTGTAAGTCCATTTTAAGTCACTCCATTGCATTTTCACTGTTCAGCCTCCAATCCAAGATTATCTTCGCCCATCTGTTACTTATCCTACTGGTTACATGACTCTGTGGATCACCCAGCTTTTCTTTTAAAATCTCATTCTGTTTTGTGGGGGTTTTTTTATATCCATTCATTACTCACTGCTTATTTGTCCAAAAAATTGCCAGCATGCAGTTTTACCTGAAATAGTAGTAAGAGGCATAATGTACAACAGAAGTGCTTCTGCACAGTTCTGTAGCTATGTGTGTTACTTTAATGTCAGCTCCCTGCACTGAGCATGTGATCCCTGTGTTACACAGGGACAGCAGAAGTCGGGAGAAGCACACGAGTATCCGTTGCAGCCCCTGAGGATGTCCAGATGGCCACGATGTGAGATTTTGCATGTGTGATGCTTCTTGAACAAACACATACGCATCAGTGTGAGATGAAAACTGATATTAGAAATTTTCACTGATTGTTTTTTCACTGACCTCTGTCATTTGCCCTCACAATCGCCTAACGCTGCCTGTGCATGAGCACACAGCCTTGCAAAAATACTCTTTGGCAACCAGATGACTTAGGGAGCAGTTTTGCTGTCATTCCTGAATTGCTTGCTTCTGCCTTTCTGGGTTGCAGAAGGGTTTTGACTATGCCTATTCTTGCTGAGACRTATGGTGGATGTTCTAGCACTAAGATGCAATCTTTGACCAAAAAGAAAATCCCCCCTCCCCAAAATAGTTCTAATCCAACCGCAGCTATTGCACCTGAAACATGAATTAATACAAAGCTTTACCCTGGACTCATGTTACACAGAGGTCTAACAAGTTGTTCGCACCAAGTCCCTTCTGGCTTTAAAGACATTCTTCCTGTCTTCTTTCTTGCTAAACTATTTCTCAAGAGGGAGACTGAAAATGTGATATTGCTGCTACTGATATGCACTTTGCATCATATTGCATCTTTCAAGCTTTACTCAGGGCTGTGTCCCATTATGCTGGGAGCTGTAAAAGTGGAGGGGAAGTCACTGTTGACCTCAGGGAAATCAGCATTTAATTTAATAGCATAAAACAAGTAGCTGCGAAAATTTAGGGATGGCAAGGCCTGGGAGCATGGTGTAAAACTGGAGGGAAGAGGCTAATGGAAGTAGTTCATACAAGAGGAGAATATATGGAAAGTTAAACCCGTATTTTTTCCATTCTAACTCCTCTCCACTGCAATCCCTTGTTTAGGCTGCTGTAAAAGCAKAATTAGTCCGAACTGTTTTGTTTCYATTCCCATRTAAAATAGAATMATTTTTTACTAGGTTTTAAATGCTTTAAATTCTTTAAATTCTTTGTTYTTGTAAAATTGTTGATATTACGTGGTGCTACGCCCATCCTTTTGGTCAGGGTCTGGATATACAAGACTAGTGACTTACTGTTTGYAGAGGGCTGTTGCAACCAGGACTCAGAGCAAAGTCTCCTACACCCAGACTCAGCATGGTACCCACCAGCTGTACTCCCTGTTGCTCCCTCTTTCATGCGTGTGGACAAGTTTTTGTTACCTAAAGGACAACTAAKGATAGCCCTGGGGAAAACACAGAGGTGCCTGGTACCAGCTTTGCCCTTCAGTGATGAAGGATTGATCAATAAGGGAAGAAAAGCTAGGAAATGGTGCTAGGAGATATTACTCATGTTACAGATGGGCTCTAACTGCTGAGCTYGTGGGCATATCTTTCTCTATTTTACATGAGGCCAAACATTCTCCTCCAGGCTTGGGAAGGAAGAAGGGGGCCAAGACAGTCTGCTGGCTTTCTCCAGACTTGATATCCTCCATCCCTTCAATCCTGCAATCAAAAATATTGTCCTAAATGGCTGAAAACTGGTAAGAAAAGAAAGTGCTACTGGCTCTGCCTGTTACAGGGCACAAAGAGAACAGAGACACATTTCTGTTCAGAGAAACCTTAACTTTCTACTGACGTAAAAAGAGGAGCCATGACTTGTCTCACAGCTGCAGGAGGATCCAGAGCAAGTGACTGTCCTCCTGTTCCCTAAACCCTTCTCAGAGACATGCCTCAAAATGCTGACTGTTGCTCGTGGAAAGCAAAGGGATCTCCCATGTCCCCTTGCMCCGCTATTGCCCGTGTCTGTGCAGAGGCAGAGGGTTCTGGCATCCATGCGCAAAGACATGTCTGAGTGGAAGAAAGATATCTTTTCCACAACACCAAACTAAAGGTGATTTTTTTTTTCCTAAGCAGAATTTACAAGCCATTAGCCATCATATCCAGAGTATTACTGGAGCTGTCAAGAGAAAGGAATCAGTGTAGAAACATCATTCCACTGGGAAATGTAAAATGGCAAGAAGTTGGTCCCTTTACAATATGTCCAACGCTTAATATAAAATGATGTACAACTAACCTGCAATGAGTTCTGTGCAGGAACTCTCTTCTGGGATGCTTGTTTTTGATTTTCTTGCTTGTTCAAAGAAATAGCTTCTTGTAAAAAAAAAAAAAATCCTTTTTTTTCCCTTCTTTTTTTCAGCACAGACTAATGAAGAAGCTGAGTGATTCAGCTGCTAATGTGATCATGGGAGGGATATGCTTCATCATTTATGATGATTCTATGGTGATTATAACTCCCTCTCAGTTACTTTCCATGTCATGCTCTCTACAATATGAGTAACAAGTGGCTTCAGGCACTTTTCTTCTGTGGAGGATGAAGTGTTGGTTCAGTGACCAAGTCTTCTCTCTGATCTGCTCTCTGTCCTTGATGCTTTGTGCCCTTCTCTCTTCCATTTGCTTTCCCTTCACATGCTCAATCTCTTCCCAAAACTTCATTTAACATTCCGGCTTTGATTAACCTGTGCCAGTGCATGGGTTCTCCCAGCAAGGGCTCAGGGACATTGGAGAAATTTCCTGCAAGCATTTGCCCTGTGCTCCTTCAGCTCTAATTTCATCTCCCAGATTGAATCCCACACTAGCCAACTGTGACAAAGTGGCTAACAACTGCAGCCTCTTCCATCTTTCCTTCTTCKTGATCTTCTTGTCTTTTCTTCGTTCATTCTGCCTTGATTTTCTCTCTCTGACTTTGAGGTCTCTTGCTTGCTCCTTATTCCCAGTTCTTTTCTCCATTGATAAATCCTGCATTTCCATCTACTGGCTGCCTTTACTTCTTTCATAGCTTCCTTTCCTGAAGTGGTCCACTCCTTCATTACTCAAATACTTCGGGGGGAAAAAGCGGTGTTTGTATCACTTCACTACCTAAGYTAACTTTACAAGCCATTACCCATCACACTCAGCACATTACCAGGGCTGTTTCCCTGACAATCTTATCATCTCCCTGGTTTCCTTCTCCTCTCAACTCACTGGGAATGCTGATGACAAYGATGAATTCAAGTTTATATTTCCCCAGTCATTTTTCTGGCTTGCTCTTCACCAAACTTTACCTTCTCCCTGAACACTYACTGACAACTTTTTTTGGCCACATCTCTAGGTCTCTGTTCCCTCCCTGTCCTCCTTAGGCTGCTTCTGATGCTATTTCTCAGTCTTTTTCAACACTTTATGGCCTATAGTCTCCTACAGTAACAACTCTCTTCTAACTATCCTTGTATCCATGTTTTTCTGTTCTGCTTTTTTTATAGGTCTTCCTCTGATCACTTCTGTTCTGTAAGTGGTACCAACCACATTCCTCCCTTCACGGTTCCAGTAATCACCCATGTGTCAGTCCTGTGATCAGCTTTCTCTGCCACCTTTCCATCGTAATTCTTGGCATCCCAGATGCATCATGCTCGATTCTCCATATAAAAACACCAAAGAGGATGGTGGCTGAGGGAAAGCTTTCCATGGCAGAGCTTCAGTGTTGAACAGCTTTCTGTGTATTTTGCACTGCCATGTGAATTCAGAGAAGTTATTTGTAAGCAAATATTGCAGAAAASGCATTTTATGGGTGACCCAAACATTTGTAAAAGGTAGGTCATAGGCAAGAACATCTTTACARTATGGCAGAAGTTTTACAGCAGGAATTTTCCAGGGCCTGTTAGACACTATGTTCCTGTTAAGATGATCTGTTGTAACCACTGTTCCTCCCTTAGGATACAGTAAAGAGTCATTCCTTACATATTATTTACACTGAGCTCTAGCCTGGTTAAATATATATGGTAATGCTGAGTGTGTCATTTTGCACTTTGCTGTATTCATGTTATTTTACTTTCTGTGGTAATACACTTATTTGCAGTGGCTGTTTCATCGGAATATCCTTCAGCAGGGCTAGTATTGTCTCTCAGGCTGCGGTAAATACATTTTCTGAGGAATACAGAGAAAACTGAAATAGAAGAGTATTTTTTAAACTCCAGGATGTTTGTCACTTAGGCTGTAAATCAGCTGTGCATTATACAGATACATTACTGCTTTTTAAAGTGTTTGTATTTGAAAATCAACTATGGAGGAAGCTGCAAATTTCCCCTGGACTTCCTGCCATTAGATTATTTTAATCATGCAGCAACTTCATCCTCATTTTGAATACAAAGGGCCTGATTTTCTTTAATGTTAAAGACCCCCAGGCACTTTCTAGCCAGAGCAAAGGAGTGTTACCGGGAGCAGCTCAGACCTCTTCAGGCCGGCGAGGCTCCCCCCTCGCTCCCACCCAGCTGCCAGCCTCACCCAGCCTCCCACCGTGCCCGGTCCAGGGAACCCCTAGGACTGGGATGGCACCTGTGTAACAGCACTTCGTAGATTTTTCTCCCCTGAACTTGTGCAGTCATTTCTTTAAGTCTATGCAAACTTTCAGCATTTAAAACACCTGTACCTCTGACAAAACTCCCACACCTTAAATATTCATTCTGTAAAAAGTACCCACTCATTTTTTTTTTAAACTTGCCACCTCACATCATCTCTTGATGACCTCTAATTCCTGTATTATGAAGACTATGTGCAATCACCACCCTGCCACCTCCACCGTGACGTTCACAACTTGTATCTCTGCTCAGTGATTCTACTCAGTCTAGTCACTTCTTGTATGGAAATCATTTCGTACCTCTGTTCACCCTTGTGACCTCCTCTGAGCATTCTGCAATTGTCTGTATCCTTTTCAAGAGGAGGGATTAAAATTGCAAACATTACTTCAGATGTGGGATCATTTAACGGATTAATATAGTGGCATAATGATATTTTCTGTTCTATTCTCTATTCTTTTGCCTTTTTTTTTTTTTTTTTGATTGCCAGTGAGCATCCAGCTAATAGTTGCATGAAAGTGACTTTTCTAACCTCAAGATGTTTTTCTTGAGTGGTAATAACTAGCTCAAAGCCCATGATCATGTATGCAAAGTTAAGATTGTGCTTTTTTTTTTTTTTTTGCATTTTTAAACGAAGTGCATCGCTTCATACTTAGATGTTAAATTTCATCTGCCATTTTATCACATAATCACATAATACTGTAATTCTTCTGCAATTCTTTGCAGTTAGCTTGTCTTTTACTACTATGAATAATAAAATATCAGCAAGCTTCCCCACCTCACTGACAAGACTCTTCCGCACATCCTCTATGTATAATTTGAAAAGTGCATGTGCTGGAACCATCTGTAGGACGGCACTGGGGACACCCCCACACATTCCTGCCCTTTTGTTCCTACCTTTCAGCTAGCTGCTCATCCATGCAAATCTTCTTATTCATATATGAAAACAACTAACTTTTTTAAGAATTTCTGGTAAAACAGTTTCTCAAAAGCCTTTAGGAAATGTAAGGAAATCTGACTGGAGTCCTTTGTCCACAGATAAGATTCCTTCAAAGTACCCTAGCAGACTTGTGCAGCATGACCTTTTTTCTACAAAAGTCTTGACTTTTCCTTATATATCCCTGTTTTTGTCCATGTGCCTCCTAGTTTTGTTCTACACTACAGCTTCTACTAATTTACCCAATATGAAYGTCACCCTTCCCCGAAGCTAAAATTCCCTGATTCTTCTGCCACCATCTTCTAAATCAGCATCATGTTTGGTCATCGTATGGCTGTCTACTCCTCTTTTATTAAGACAGTTTTAAACAAAAGATTAGGTATTTCCTAGTAGCTCACCTATTTTATACTTCTGTATCTTTAGTTTTTGGTGAATACCATCTAGTCTATGCCTTTTGTTATACTTCACTAGGTCAGTGGTCTTATTTGGCCTTATTTTTTCTAAGAGCTCTTGTTATGCCTTGATCATCTTTTGGCACTACAAGTTTCTTGCAAACGATGTGTCTGGAAAGGTTATTCAGAGATTTAAACAAAAAGAATATTARATTATTATTCAGTATGGGTTTTGGTTTGCATTCTGCTTGTGCATTTAGTCTGATARAACATATGATTTTATTTTTTTTTCTTTTGGGCACAACCTCAGCTACCTAAAAAGTGGGGGGTTTTTTTCTAATAGCTTTCTTTACCTCGTTCTCTAACCATGTTGGGATTCCTTCTGTTTTTAAAAAATATATTTTTATAAATAATATTAATTTTATCTGTATTTGAATATGTTATATTTAAACAATTGAAACATTCTCTAAGCTGCATGCCAGCTTTTCGCCTTTTCAGATGAATCTAAAAGCTAAAAGGGTAAAATGCTGTAGGCAGATTGGGGATTGAGTGCTCAGTCACTCAGACAGGGGATTGATTAGCTAATTTTCTAAGCACAGTGACTTTACAAGGACTGTATAATCTAGACAGGTTATATATACAGTTTAACAGAATGTACTAATCTGTCAACTGAATTCAAAGATCTCTGAGAGAAACCCTTCATCGATATGAAATTGTTGAGTGGTTTACCCCTCTGCCTTTGCAGCCTGTGCTCAAATCCCTGCTCCATCCTAGCCCTCCTGGATAGAAGGTGATCCATTGCAGTGTGTAGAGGTTCTGCTCAAGTGAAAAAGCAACATCCCCTCTCATGGGCCACTGTGCGCGGACTGAAAAACRGGAGTTACTCTATGAAAAGTAACATTGGTGAAAAATCCACACATGTGCGGTCTGCAACTTGATTAGGGAGAGCAAGAAGATAACAGATGAACAGGTAAAGCCAAATGATGGTTCAGGTGATGGGTAATTTTCCTTCAGACAGATCCAGCTGGCGCTTCTGAAACACCTGGAAGAAAATCCTGTGGCTTGAAAGCCAGAGAGCTTTAAAATGGGGAGCAGAGAGCAGAAATAGAGGTGAGCAGGTTGATGGTCTACCTGTCTTCTGTGGAGCAGATGCTCTGTTTCCAGGACTTGACCAAGGCAGCGATGGATTCCCAGGGTCTAATGCCTTGTGATTTCTGATAATGTCATTCAGCTGATTAACTAAACCATACTGATCAGAAAGCTGCAGTGAGTTCAGACTACTTCACTTGAACAGGGACCAGGGAGACGAAGCTGTCTATGAAACAATTATTCTGGTTTTACATCTGTAGCTTTCCTTATCTGCAGATCTTGTTCCAAATCCTAACTCTAAACCCGTGGATTATATGCTTCTTGTCTTTAAAAGATAATGAAACAGGTTACATGGTTTAACAGAGCCTGCTCTAGCAGCTGAATTCCAGCTGCCTCAATGGTATTTCACAATTGAGTTAATTTATTCCCTCTTTTTTTTTTTTTCTTCAGAAAAAGCCTAAGCTTGAGATTTGYGGGAGTGATGTTTTTGGGAGAACTAGGCAAGACATACTATTCTGTGATCTCAGAACTTTCACCAGTTCACTGGTCCATTTAGTAATTTTCCTTTGCACTGCAAAATCCGTGTATTAGAAATGAAGGGTGTGTACAGCTAAACACTGCTGAACCACAAAATTACTGACTGTCTCCTAAAATAGCTATGCCCCACTAAGATAAACAGKTAAGTGCTTCATAGCAAGTAAATTATCATCTAAAAAATATAGCCTTTGCTTAGTAAATCTTTGGAAGATGTGGAAGCTCTGTAGGTAATAGCTCAGATGATAAAACAATGAATGACAGGAAAACTTTACTGTATGATCTCATTGTATATACACAGGCTACTTAGCAGGGCTTATGGAATGAACTTTTATTATCTAGTATACAGCCTTTACAATAAGGCTACATCTAAAGGTCTCCATTGGTGCAGGGTCACACTGTGCTGAGGACTCTGAATACAAAACCTCTGTAACAATGGAGCAGCAGGAATTAGTAAGATTATAAAATCAGTTATGAAGTACTTATCTTAAACCTTCTTTGAAGTCAGAAGGATTTTTAATGCAACAGTCCYTTGAGTTGAAATTCAGTCCTTTCAAGACTTACCGTTTGCTTCTTAAAGTTGTTACAGACTATTGGGTCAGGTAGTCTTAATTCTTACATATCAAAGACAAAAGGCTTTCATTTAGCTGTGCACATGGAGTCTATACAGGGAGTCTAAATTGTAGATAATGTTTAAGCACYTATGCAGGAGCAGTGTGTTTCTCTTCTGATGCTGTTGCTGAAGTTGTTCTGAATAAAGCAYTTGTAGGCCATAAACTTGCAGCATCAAGTTTCATTCTCTTCCTTTTCAGTCAACTCAATAAAACTATTCCTCCAGTGAAGAGCTGAGGGACTAAACTTTGAATTTCCAGAAAGCTAGTATTGAAAACAGTGAGTTCAACTTCTTTCCAGTAGCAAGAATGTGACTTCGTTAATCTAAACTGCAAAGGAATGAGCCATATTGACTCACAAGCTACCATAGCATGAACACACAGATTGCAGACACCTATGTGTCTGTTGAATTGCAAAGGGCTGAGGTGGCCCCAACCTAAGTGAAGAAGCAGGAGCTTCAGCTGCCGCATAGTCAAGGGTCCATATTTCCATCCAGGCAATGGTGAAGAAATGTTCAACACACATCAGAGTCTGTGTGCCTGTGTTGTAGTACAGTTGATGTGTTACACATCAGACAACATCTGAATGTTTTGGATGAATTTATTTTTCTCCACTAAAGCAATATTTCCTGAAGAGGAAAAAAAAAAAAGACGATGACAGACACCAAATCGGAAAGTTAATGCCCCATCTAATGAGTTTGTTTCTGATAGCTTTTAATCCATATTTCACGCTGCATTAATTTGAAAAGATTTGCAAATGAAAGCTACAAAAATCATTTTAGTGTTAGAGAGAGATGCCCTAAACCAGGACACTTAGGTTCACCCATCCAGCTAATGGAAGAGATTAGAATCAACTTGGATTGTTGTTGTGGGAGTACTGATGTGCAGGAAAAGTCCTGCTTCTGAAAGGGCTCTTTAACCTAGAAAGGGATAACAAGATCCAGTGT
The DNA here is from genome assembly GCA_030449065.1 of Oceanodroma leucorhoa. Lineage (NCBI taxonomy): Eukaryota > Metazoa > Chordata > Aves > Procellariiformes > Oceanodroma > Oceanodroma leucorhoa. Next base: position 5,136,631 of record JASVER010000021.1, on the reverse strand, counting down.
CTGGAAGTGAAAACAAAGCTAAATTTGAAAGAAGGACGTGTTCTGTATTAGCGTGAYAGTGTAACTGCTGGAAAAAGTTCCCAAAGGAAATGACGGATTTTCCATTTGTTTGTCCTTAAAGCCAGCACAGCTTTCTGGAGTAAATGTTACAACCAAACACAAATTTTTCGGYTAAACAACAGTATCTGTTTGTGAACTGGAATGGTGAGGGACACCAAAGAGGTCAAAATAAAGGGTCTAATGATCCATTTAGTATTTAAAGTCCTCTGAGTTCATGAAGGTGATCTTGTACCTGGTTTCGGTAGGGCTGTAGGGGTGCATGAGTTGTTACTCCAACTATATGACCAGGCCTTACTGTTTATTTGCAATTAGACAGATGGTCATTGTCACTTCATGTAATACTCAGCAACCTACTGCATTTTTAGGAAATAGGGCATTACCTTGGAGGGACAATATGTTCTCAGTGCAGTTGTGTTTGACCAGGTAATGACAGGGGGGTATGAAACAGGGGTTTCAGCTTAAGCTCTCAAAAGAAAAGGGTATCAGAGAAGAATTTAATCCCAGTTTGAACTGAGATTACTTGAGCYCACTTCCAGTATGATTTCTTTCTTTTTCTAAAGAACATAAATCCTGTAACATTAGGGCCATTTTCTGCATTAAGAGTCAGTGGTATTGTCAATACAACTTTGCCAAGACTTTATCTTCACTTCATCCCCATTTACTTTAACAAGATGCCACACTGAAATAAGATGCATCTTGGCAATGTCTAACCATTTTAATATCTAACCCTTTGAATATTGTCCATCCCTCAAAAGGCATCTTCTGATTTTCTAAACGAAAAAGGCATATCTCCCAGAAATTAAACAGCTTTAGAGGAGATAAAGAGCACCATTGCCATTTTTTGCATTTTTAGTCCTACTAGAAAATCAAAGTGGAATGGTTATGAGCTGTTCTCAGATCCTCTAATACGTTTATTAACAAAAATGTTGTCTTCCACTGCGTTATAATAGGGAAAAAAAAAATCGCAATCTAGCATCAAGAGGGAAACTTGGCCCTAATTCAACACTGTCTAAACAACTGCTTATGATATTCAACATTGTCTAAACAACTGCTTATGATACATTTGCTGAAAAATTATATATATGCTTAAATGTGTAGTTGAATCAGGACTGTTCCATGTCCCAAGATAGATTGCATTCAGCTTTTTTTCTCAAGCACAACCAGAGTTTGAAACAAGAGGATGCGTAGGCTCGTATTTAACCCTTCCCTCCATTCAAAATAATTAACCAAGATGCCTAAGAGTAGTTGGCTCAGCCACTGGYGGAAATACCTCACTCCTCTTGACATGGGCAGCATAGGGCCACAAATCTCCGTAGRCCGCCCCCCACCCCACTGCCTTCAGGCCCCTGGGCGTGTAACYGCCTGGTTTCCAGCACTGGGAGAGAGAGGCATGAACCACACTGGGATCAGCTTCCCGAGTRCCAGTGAGACCACCCGTCCACTAAGACCAGCAAATATGTACAGTGCTGCTGACCCAAGGGGAGGGTGGAAAATGCTGCTGCTCTTCCTAGCACTGTCTATGCCAAGCCGGCACTGCAAACCYTGCCTCCTCCCAAAGGCAGTGTCCTTGGAAACCGCTTATCCCAGCATTATCCGTTATCATCCTGTCTTATTAAGGAAGTTGCTATTCTGCCTGTCTTTTCTTAAGAAGATGCGTGATGATAAAGCTTAGTTTCCATGTTCTTACCTCTCCATCTATCACCACTAAAATAACAAAGATAGAAAAGCTTAACACTGGGAGATGAAAATTATTGAAATGAATAGCAACTGAGCCTTCTTCATCTGATCTTATCTCACTCCATCTCCCTCCTTTTTTCCCTGYTTAGTCTTGAGAATGGAGCTCTGTCAATTATCAGGCATCAACAGAATCAGAAAGAAATCATCGAGGCATGTCTATCTGCAGCTTTCCTTGTATTGCTTGTTCTCTCCYCTCTCTGTGCAAACCACTGGCAATATTTTTTGCTGCTCTTGTCTGTCACTATCTATTTTTTTTTCACCAGCTTCACAATTAATGCATCTGAAAGCCGTGCAGGATATTTCAGGCACCACACAGAGAGCAAAGAGCTCTCAAAAGTGAGGGTAGCAAACACACAATGCAGGTAAAAACAAACAAAATATGATTCCTTCAGCGGCAAGTTTTGCTCACACTGTGAAACAAATGGACTCCTTTCTTCAGCCTTGGAYAAAATATTTCATGCTTAGAATGTCCCCACAGCTCTTTTCTGCCTGRTTCAAAATGTAGATTATGGGCATTTTACTTCTGTGGCCTACAGTTTCCATTTATATCATGTCCCTTGACTTTCCTTCTTTAATTGTACTTTGAGTTKGCCACACTGGAACAGCAACTCTAGTGCTCACTCCATGATCAGTCCTAGTGACGGGGTGAACCATGTACAAGTGACATCTCACCCAGGTGTCCCTAAATCTGGACACCAGGAATTAATTTCCCATGGGAAGGAAAAAGGGCAATCCATTCCTCTCTCCCCTTCATCATCGTCAACTTCACAGGAGGAGGGAGGAGAAGGGATTCCCTCCTTTCCCTTTTCTTCTGTTATCCTCCCRTGAAGGATATACTCCCTGTTACCCGGCTGGAGAAGCGCTGCCCTGGCAGAGCACACGGGCAGGGGTGCTCCTCATTAGACAGGGTCCGTGCGCCTGCAGGAAGGGGGCAGAACACAAATCAATGTACCAGCTGCTGCGGGTGCGAGTGAGAAGTGTTGTGCCCCATCTGCACCTTCTTCTGAATTAACCTTATCTAGTTTGGGCATTTAGATGTGCTGGGAGGCCAATCATTTCTACAGCTGGTGCAGGAGTCATTAGATCTTACTGCTCTACTAAGCACAGCAGGATCGTTGGCCTATGAGTTTTATAGCTTAGGGTGCTTTAGGTAAGTTCCATTAATTTGGGGAGAGGGAAAAGCAAGGACTCTGGACCATCACTCCTGAAGAGAAGGATTTTATTTTTTTTCTGTAAGGAAAGTGGGCAATATTACTTTAAGACCTAAGTAAGGGAAACTGCCTTAAGAAATATTCCTTTAAATTCCTCCTCTAACCTATACATGATAAGAATAATAAAGTGTGAATACAGACCATACTCCAGGTAAGAGTATAGAGTAAATAAATTTCTTCTAAGTAAGAAAGTCTGAGAGTGGATATGTACTGAAGAAGCTTGGCTAATATTGCCGCTGTAACGTGTAGAAGTGGATGGGTCATAAATCAACTTCATTGGASCTGTAGGAAAACTGCCTGGAAAAACAGATTCTAATGCAGCTTCATGATGGCAAAATTGCATGAGAATCCTCAGGCAGCTCAGCTGTAACTTTATAAGAAAATTAGATGTCTCTTTTCCCTAGACCTTGCCTTTTCTCCAAAACAGAAGTCACTCTGCTTAAATTATTCCCTTCAACATGTCTTGCATGCATAAAGTGGATACATTCATTTTGACACAGACTGAACAAGGCCAATTTACTTCAGTGCTGCTGGTATGTGGGTGAAGATCTGTTACTGAGGACATTTTTAGTAGAAAATTAATTAATACATTGTATTTGCAATGAACATCACTCTGTGATGCACCTCACTGTACTAAAGTGGCTCTAGCAAAACGTATTTAGAAAAATGCAGTAGGCAAAAAGTCCATTGCAAATTTACTTTTAGAGACTTTTAGTATTCATTTTACTAAATAGCTCAATCTAGAAGGTGGAAAGAGTAAAGTGGGTGGTATATTTATCAAAAAAATTCCAATCCTCCATCAGATTTACACGTAGCCTACTATAGTAGTATCGATTACATGAATTGCTAAGTGTGAGGTTGAGGAAGCATCTAGTTATTACTCAGCCTATATTTATCATTAATAGTGGAGATTTGTGTGGTTATAACTACTACACCTCACTAACTGGAGTGTGACTATGGCACCATAGTCATCACTCCATCATCCCGGGTGTTGGTACGTTGGAATACTCTGGATAACAGCAAATCCCAGGTAGCACCAGTGCCCTGGGATGGATGGGATCATTCAAGCTTATTAGTTTTGTTCCCTGCTGACCCCAGCAGGCTGCTGTGTAGTCACTGGGTTTTCACTGCGCTGTGCTCTTCATGCTTCGTGTTCCTGGAAGGGTCACTTACAAGCCAAGGCACAGTGCAAATGCATGGGACCAATTCAAATCTGGCCTCGTAACTAAGCTAAAAAGGCAGATTCCTTGTTTGGGTTCAGAAGGAGTTTTCTGACCCAAACCCAGGAGTTTGGGACTCAGGCTCACTGCTGTGGTTATGCCTGTACCAAGGGATTCAGGAGTAATTTCCCAGTCTCAGTCCCACATCCTGACTGCGTGGCACCACCTGGCAAAAAGCATCCTTCTCTCCTGTSCTTCATTCCCCATGGTCATAGGAGTCAGTGCACTCCAACCAGTCTCCGGATGACAGCCTGGCTGTCCTGAGACCAGTCACAGCCTCAGTGCCTTGCACAGTTATCCTGAAGGTGATTCTGGCAGAGGGTTTGTTATCTTGGTTGTGATTCCTAGCAGGAACTAGGAAGATGCATTTTCTTGATCCATCATGATTGAAACTAATGATCCCAGCTCAACCTGAGCTGATTGAATGTGGAACCACAGGATGGGGGTCCAGATCTTGGTCCAACCAATAGGCAGGAGGGGTACGTACCTGTGCCGGCTCTACATAGAGTGACTTTTATTCCAACCAGGTTTTTAATGTGAGTTGGCACAGCCCAAAAATGAGTGGCCTTATTTCTGGCCCTGGAAATGATCCAGCTGTGTCTCCATGTGCCTCCTCAAGCAGCACAGTTAGAGCTGAGCCAGCTCTGAAGCTCTGGCATGGATGACCCACAGCCCAGGTAGCTGAGAGTCAACCGCACTCAGCAGTACATTATCTTACACATGCATCTTTCAGGAGGGCAGGAATTCAGTTAACTGTTGGCATTGTAGACTTCAGTAGAAGAACAYGTTTGATGTCAGCTAAGTAGCTAGCCAAAGGATATCCTCTGGGAGAGCAGACGATGCAGTTAAAAGGAACAAAGACGTTATGTGAAACCCCGAACAGTATTCCTCACATTAGCAATACAGATATTTAACAGGTACAGCTTTTCAGCTCTCCACACGTACAACTCCCACTGACGTCACTGCGTGGATGTTTGCACAAGGGTGGTGGGATCAAGTCTGTGGTGATCTGAGAATCTGTAAGTGGGGCTGACTGCTTTTTTTAAAGGAAAGACGATAGTGCACAAGTCAGCTAYTGTAATTTAAAATGTTCAGCCTCACAGAATACCATGAAAAAAAATATTTTTCATTAGAAAATGGCTAGTCAAAACCATRTCTCCAGCACAGAAAGGTTGACTCTTAGACAAAAGGGATAAAACATATATCTTTGGAGCAGCCAATATCCCAATGGATAAAGCTCCTTCACAGCCAGAGGAGAAACCAAGGGAGAATGGTACTTTGACTCAAATGGGAAGATAGGTCACCAGTGTCCCAGGTTTGGAGCTGTTCTGAGGTTTCTCTGTTGAATTTCCCATGTAAGATCTCATTTTTTATTCTGATCCTGAACAAAACCTTCAAACCCTCTTTTTGTGTGTGTAAAGTACACTGCTTTGTTTTTCTGGCCAGGCCAGGCTGTCAGTTCCTTTGAGGAGCGGAAAGAGGGAACCCACACAGCATATGGTAATAGTTGGCTGCATTGCTGTTCCCAGAGAAAGCTGTCTGGCTCTCCTAAAATACAGAGAGCCAAGGCATGTGAGGAGAGGTACTGTGGATTAGCACTGATGTGCTGTTATCTCAGACACCACATTTTTTTTCCTCAGAATAAGGCATAAAGACTCAATAGGACAAGATACTTAAACATACTTAAAATAGTGAGTATTCCTGTATGAATCACTGAAATTACTCAATCTAGTAACCTCCCAGATTAGGTTTATATTGGTATATACTGAAATGAAAGTCTAACTATGCCTCTTAGAGTTTACAGATACAGCTAAATATAAGGTCCAAAGAATAGGTACAAGAAATGGACTCTGATTTTCCACTCCGCTTGGTCCTTGGCTCTACCACAGGCCTCCCTAACTCTCTCTCCCMCACAAAATTTGGCATGGTTCTAGGGCTGTACTCTCCAGAGACGGTGCCCTGGAGCCTGCATGGACAAGGCTCCTTCGTTTGCTCCCTTCCCCAAAAAACGGTCTTCCCATAAGCCCAGAGCCAGGTCCTACATAGTGTRGATGTTGTTGGTCTTCTCTAACAGGAGCTAGCTCCAAGCAGGGTGCACACAACCCAGTCTGTGCCGCAGGGACTAGGGACCGGAGATTACTGCTTCACCTGCTTTTATTATATATGCTAAATAATACATTTATAGTAGATATGCTGGTACATTCATAGCCCCAAGGCRCATGTGAAACCTTTACCGTAGCCCTCAGTCTGAGTCCTAATCTGCTTACTGTTCAATAACTGCCTTGAGTAGTGTCTCACCTAGCCCCTAAAACTCACTGCCTCTTCAGGATCATTGCAAGGAGGAGAGATCTCACATCAGATTTATATGCAGTGTAAATATACTTGAACAGGATTGCCTCAGGCAATCTCATTCAGATATGCTCCTTTAAAGGTTGTGCTGAGCTATGTTGATTACGAATGCTCCCTGTCAAGTGTATTTACCAGCAGCACTTGTGTTCCCAGCCTTGCTGGTGGTCAAATGCCTGCTGAAACACCAAGAAACCAAGAGCTTTGCAGTTTTAATTCAAATGCTAGTATGTCATTGAAAATTATCAGCAGCCTCCCTACCCCTGGTTATCAAAAGGCCTTGGAAATAAATATTTAGTGATAGCTAACAAAAGCTACCTGAAAAGCCCTCCTCCCTGCCCTTTTAATTCGTCATGACTCACCTGGTGACCACTGACCCTCTGATTTAAGCATGCAAGTTGTTAATGTAGCAATTAGTGGAAGAGCTTAGAGCAGGGCAGGGACTTTGCCTAACAGCATGGATAAGGTACTTGAGGATTTTGCTAATCGTTTAAGTGGATTTACTACGTGCCTGGTTTTCTCRGTTCTCAGGCAACCTTAGCTGCAAGTGCAGTTTTAGATAAGTTGAGGGGAAATACATGTTTTCAGAGATGATTCATCTGATATATTTTAGATGTCTATTCTACAGTGAGATTATCATGTCTTAGAGTCCATTGAGTGACAGAAGAGATCTGCATTGACTAGAAGGTGAGCCCTTAGTGTAACTCAGAGGTAGACAACTCCACTGTAGCTAYCTACTGCTAGGCAGATGAGTCCCATACTAAATACCTGTCCCAGCAAATTCAGTCAGTCTGAGCCCCAAGATTTTTGACTCAAGCCACATGTGAAAGGTGAATGTGCCTTAAACTGACACTTTGGGATCCCTCTGCTTACATTTCAGCAATATCGCTGCCTATAGAAGGATGGTTGTTTCATTTCATTGAGAAATTGAGTACCTGTTCTGCAGGTCTTATTTTGGGGAGAAAAGCTGTCTGGGTATCCGAGCACTATAAATCAGTTTAATCACTCTACTTATCTCRGTATATGGAGTGGCTACAAGAAAGAATTGAGCTGACCATCTTTCTTCAGCTGTCAGCTGCTCTGGAGCAGTGGAGAGATTTCTATCCTTTAGAAAGGGCTCTGCAGCTGCCGAACGTCTAAAGCAATTCAGGGACCTGTCATAGGCTTTCCTTGTGACAGCCGTGAGTGAAGTCTCGCTACAGAGGGGAAGGAAGTGAACTTGCTTTGCTCTTTTAGTATGGATGTAATCAGCATCATTACCCAAGGGAATTGAGCTGTAAATCTAATGTCAACTTCAAGGTTAGTATCATCCAGAGGACTTCCGAGGGAGAGACAGGTTCATTGTGATGAAGCATTTTGACTTACTGCTGTTGTGTTACTTTTGATTATGTAGCCCTGTAACTACACGAGCTGTTACCTCGGTGGCCATTTGCTACCTGTGTCCCCTTATGAAGGTGATTTTGAAGACTAAGACAGTGTGCACTGAAAATCCACACATCAGAGGAGGGGTTGAAGAGTAGTGTTGGGGCCAGAGTGCTAAATTGCAGTGCTCCTTGGCCATCATAATCCCAAATCCAAAGGAGAGGGTGGGTTTCATGAGAGAGCAATTTGAGGATGAATTCCAGTCCTGGCCCCTTCTTCCCCTGCAATACCACCTTCCACTCTCCTGCACAGCCTATGCACAGGGCCTTTCTGCATGAGCAATGGGCCTTCCTTTCACATGTGCTTATGATGAGATTTAACCAGCAGCATCCAACRACCAATGCCAGAGTAATACGAGCCAGTGAATTCCTTCATTCTGTCTCCTTTGCTCTGCCAACTTTACTGGAGAGCAACCTTCTCCTCCTGGGTCTCCTTCAAGTTTCTTGGGGAAGTCTGCAGTTGTAGACATGCCTCTCTCCCTTCCGCAGATGTCTGCCTGTGAGTGGGTGTATGTCTTTCCCTTTACTTTTCCTTTTCTGTTCCTACAGTTCTTCCGGGAGAGTTGTGGTCCCTTAGCAACCTCAGAGCTACAACAGTCTGTCAACACCACCACARCCAAGCAGGCTTCTCCAGAAGACCTTGTGCTTACTGATGTCATGGGAGCTCATGTAGGAAGAGTATGGGGTTTATCTACAAATCAAAATAAACACAAAGCAATCACAGACCTTTAAAGGTATCAGATTTTAATCCTGTATGGCCTCACACTTTCTCATAGCTCCATGCAGTGTTATGACCATACTGAGTTATGTGACTCCAATGCCTAGATGCAYATGACTCAATCCTATAGGGTACAATTGTTCACATTTTAGAAAGTCTGCAGCAATCCTGTCCCTTCTCTATACTATCTCCTGCCTCCCAGCRTGGTGGGCTGATGACAGATGTCTTGAGCTGACTCTTCCTCAAACAGTCTTTAGGATGGGTTCACGCATGGCTCCAAAAAAGGACCTGACTGCTGTCAAAACCTTTAAGCACAAGCTTAATGATGGCAGACAGRTAGGGGTATAAACACTTGTTAAAGCTAAGTGTACCTCACAGTTCCTTGTTATATGATGACTAGTCATGAATGATACTGCAACGGTGGTATTTCTGAAAGAAGCCAGAGAGGTTTCTCCAGCATTGTTATTTCCAAAAACTGCATTCATTTTCTTACTCCCTTTCTTATGAGCCCAAAGCTACACCCTTCTAAATGTCATTCTGGTGAAGGTAAGAATTTCAATGCACAGAGATGTTACGCTCAGTGGCCTGATATTTATTGTAACAAACACTGAGGCACTCCATTGAGCACAGGCTGCGAGTGGCTATAACTGTAGATAATATAGGACACCGGTAGGACCCTCCCGTGGAATATAGTTTTAAATCACAGATTAAAACACAAGACTGAACAAAATAATCAGAGTACAATCAATGGTGCTGTTAACCAGCAAAGTCCCATGAAAGAGACATGAGGGGGTTTTGGTTTTTTTCTCAAGACTGCTGAGTATGCTTCATCTTTAAGAATGAAACCTGGTTAATTTTACTAACACATCTCAATCCYAAATTGGCAAAAAGGCTCCAAATGTTCTTTCCCCTTCTTAACCCTTTCCCCATCCATGTTCCCTTCCCCTTCTCTTTTTTTCTCTCTATCTGAATAACCTGAAAGTGAATACTCACGTTTAAACACCTGTGATTGAATATTTTTCTGTCCTAACTCAAAGGAATCTGCCCCCAGTGCATTACTTTATAAACTGCCTTCAAATCTGAATACTTGCTGATGTTGGGTGGACATTACAAAATCCTCTGCTGGAATTTCACTGCACTTTCTAAATTCTCAGAATAAATTATCATAGCAATTCCTTGTAATATAACTGAAATGGTAGCAATGCCCCCAGTAAGAACATTCCAAGAGGACAAATTTTCCTCTTGTTTTATTCCCATGTAAACCCACAGGCAAAATTTCAGTCAAAATACTTCAAAGCMACATCTGGGTAACAAAAGTTTTCAATTTTGCAGAGCTCAGTAAGACCTCACAGGATCAGATTTCTCTAATCTGAAGCCTGGCCCTAATGCATATTTATGCACATGGAGGATCACCACTGTGCAGCCAAATCATGTAAACTTCCATTTGTATATGATAAGATTTACACATGCAAGGGCTATAGTTCTTGTAAATAAGCAGCTTGTAAAGGCACTTGCAATTAYGTGCAGGGATAGCAGGGCTTTTTTCAGGCCTGCTGGCTTTTGCTACCAAATTTAGGTGAGAAATAGACTTCAGCACAGCTTTTGTATAACCCTTTTTATCATAATTGCATGACTTCCTCCACTGTCTTCAACTGAGATGCTGACTGTGCACCTCAAGATCTTGGACTATTAGCTCTGCTCTCTCTAAAGGAAGTTTAACATCCTACAGTKAGGTTGAAAAATGGGTAATGTGCATGTTTCACTGTACCCTCCTAAGTTCAATTTCTGCTATATAAGTTCAATTTCTACTATATAATGCAAGCTAATAAGACTAGAAACTGCTTTTGTAGAAAACCAGATAATAGCTTCTCCCTAGATTGCTTCTTGGCATARTAACTTTATTTGGTGGCATCTCATCACAAGACTGATGGGGCCATGCCTCTTTGTGGAGAATGGATAATGAAGCACTGCAAAAAGGCCCTGCCATAGTTTAATTATGAATAAAATACATTATATGCTAACTCRTAACATATGGGGCAGGAAAGAGATTTGCAACGTAACACATTTCCYGCTTTCTTTCCTGTTACTTTTTTAGCATATAAGCTAATAACCTGTAACATATAATAATTAGAATTCTATTATATAATGGGCATGAATGTCATTTAAAGCAAGCAGAGCTGCACGGTGACAGAAGTCTTAACTTTCATGATAAAGTATAGTTGTACAGTCATCATGCACGTGTTTGTGTGAGTCCTAAGGAAGGGCTGAGATCACGTATTGCTGGAGTCAGCTCTATCCTGAGAAGGTTCAGTATATTTCTACTAATTATTGATCATACAGTGCCAAACAAATGTGGTCCTATATCAATGTATCTTTCACCGAAAGCACTGTCTTGTGAAAGTGCCTATTGCCTCCTACGCTGATTCCTCTTCACAGAGCAAATGGTCTAATGGGGAAAATGCTAACCCAGGTCCAATTTCTTGCTTTGCCAAGGATGTCTTGAAAGGTAGGAGCAGCCTTTTAGTCTCCCTGGCCCACTGGGCCCATGAAAGRTTTGAATACTTGGCCCTTGGACTTCTAATTGGCCTGGCGTCATCTCGCTGTCCCATGCAACACYTGGGGAAAGCAAGGGCCTCAGAAGGGAGTTCACAACCCGAATAGGAAAGGTGTCTGCACCAGCCGACAAGAGATGCAGCAGACAGATGTGTTTCTTAAATGCTGCTCTCTCCACAGTTCAAGCACTTAATGCGTCGCTTTTCTCCATTCAGGATTAAGTCCTGAGCTCTATTCTTTCCTTGGGAAATACAGCAGAGATCAATACTGCCTTACAAAGGATAGACTGCAGYAGTGGCAAGGCTTATGTATCACACATACCCCGTGTTGGATAATTCAGTGGCCATAAGGCATCAACATCACCTTCAAGCATATTAAAGCCTTTAGTACCCACTGTCTATGGAGGGTAGTGAGCAAGCCAGCAGCCTCCTACTTCTTCTCAACTACTGCAAGCGAGTGCCTAAACCAACAGCCGCTCAATCCATGCTTTTGGGTCTGGAGGATTTTTATTCAAAATGAATGGAGGAGCTGCAACAAGAGCAAATGAGAGTGACTTTCTTGCTTCTCAGCCCTCCCCTCCAAAAAAGGAACCCCATACACATCCCAGGTTCACCGTTAGTCTTAAGGTAGGAGACGCGCCCATAATCACTTATGATAAAGGAAAGCTGAACCCAGGTTCCCCAGATCCTGGTGGAGTGCTTTAAGAAGCTAGTTATTTCTGAAAGATGGAGATCACACTCCCAACTCAAGCCAGGTTTTGAAGGAACGCAACAACTGATGCTTGTTTTTTGCAGGCCAGCCTCAGCAAGATGCCCATCAGCCCAGGGTGTGAGAGGCAGATGGACAAATACAACCTTCTCTATGTTCTCCAGGCAGTTCTCCTAATTCTTCCCCCCCAGAGAACCTGAGACACATTAGGAGTTTTAACATTCAAATTAAAGATGTCCGGTCTTTCACTACCTCTGGGGTGAGGTGAGAGGGCAGGGTTGAGGCTTTCTTTGGATCTAGTCCTGGGTGTCTCCCTCTCTAACAGGGGAAAAAAAAGCATTTCTGAGGGTAAATACACTGAAAATTGCAAGAAGCATAGTTAGATGCAGTGGTAATTGGAGCGTTGTCTCAGTTGGGCAGAATCAGATTCCAGGCAAATCTATCTGCCAGAGAAAATCAATCTGAAGGGAAAATCAAATCAAASCCATGAAGAAAACAGAATTAGAGTGGAGAAAATTCTAGTCTGCCACTTCCCAGACCTTATAAAGAGAACAAGCCAATTCAACACTCCGCTGAAATGGTATTACCTTCTTATCAAACAAACTGAAAGAGAATGTAAAGCCAGTGCTTTTATATATACAAACTGCATTTGTACCTTTTTTTTTTTAAAAAGGGTGCAAGTCCAGCAAGAAAAATCTGTTGAATTTCAATTTTCTGCTGACACAAATAAAAGGAGTGACTGAATCCTTGTAATCGCTACTATTTTTTAATATAKTTTTCTATTTAGAGACCCATTAAAGTMATAATTTCTGACTACATGAGTTGACCTAAAATCAGATTGCTACATAGCTTAACTTTATTTTTTCTGTACACTAATAAGCATTTACAGTATAAAGAACRTCCTGTTCAGTTGACAGCTTCTGCCCTATTCAGTCAAGTTTACTGAGTTCACAGAAATGCTGGACATTGCGCTCGAGCTGTCACAGATGACAGCTAAAAACTGCTTAGCTCTAAAACCTGAATTAAAAATATTTTTTTTATAWGAAACTTGAAAACTAGCCAAAGATCAACTGCAGTTTAAATTCCCTACCCACTCCACAGCCCAAAGGTAAGACTGGTAAGAATAAAGGCTTTTATTAGCCTCCAGAGGTCAAACCGTGTTGGACTTTGTCATGCAGAGAACAAGTAGCTCAGTAACAACTTAATAGGCTGCAATTAAGATCACCCACTGCAAGACTCACAATAAATCTATATCATTATCATGCATCAGAAATTGAGAAGAAACGAGATAGATACTGGCAGACTTGTGGTTGATCCTTCAACTCAGTTTGCTAAAGATACAGATTTCAATATAGATATAGATATGATCATACTGTGCATGTCTGGGCACACGTCTCTGCATATATACATTGGTCTGTTCCTCTCTAAAATCTTTTGCAGGAACTGGCCATTTTTAACTAGATTGGATGGAGAATTAAGAGTCTCAGAGTTATTATAAGATCCATGTAAATAGTTAGTCTGGGAGAGAAGGGATAGGACTGAAAGAGAGAGGAAAGGACTGAAGCATGAAGCCAACTCATACTAGAGAACCTGAATCAAGGACAGCTGTTATGAACATCCCAGCTGGAACAAATGCTCCAGCTGAGCCTTGTCTTACTTTGGAGACCAGAAAGCTCCCTTCCAAAGAGCCCGGTCTTCATTTCCTTAATGTTTGTGTGGCTCTTTCCCCTGATTTCCCCCGTGTTCTTCTTCCACTGGTAAACCTTTCTCTCTTGGTTGTGTTGTGTGGTATGAGAGAAATACAAAGATTTTTAATTAGCCTGGAAGAGGAGAAATGTAACACTCTGTTGAAGGACCAAAATTAACTGTGGGGAGAAAAAAAAMCAATCTGGAGGTAGATTCACATGGTGGGTTTTTTCCAGTGAGCTTCACTTCTTTTTTTTTGTTTCAGCATATGTTTGTTTTTCATAGTGGCATTTTTTGGTGATTTCTGATGTTTAGTTTAAGATCTCCATTTTCAAGAACTTGATGGGGCCCTCAGTGTCAAATGGTAAGTGTCTTCATGTATTGCAGTCAACATTTCAGAACAAATAGTAAGAGCAGTTGCATTGCTGATTATAACACTAAAGAACTGTATGTGCTGAGTAACTCTTGATGGTCTTTGACCGTATAACTTAGGTTAGCTGTGCACATGACTGATTCAGCTGAGCACTCTCAGCATCTGGATATTCTTTGGATCACATCTGCACTGGACACAGCATATGCAGGAATCCTGATCCCTCCTTTACTTTCTTTCACCATCCTATAGACCCATCCCGAGATGACCTTACCAGAAGCTTTTCCTGAAAAGAATGTAAGACCAGGCACAGTGACTTTAAAACAACAACTGGAATCTGGTTCTTTTGCAACAAATAAGCATGCACTTGCAATGATTGCTGGGTGCTCTTTCTGTCTAACTTTTAATGAAGAAAATGAGAGTTTTATATTTGTAACAACTATCTTAATAACGTACCTCCCAATCAGTCCTGCACTGATTAATTCTAAATGTAACCTGTCAGCAAGAGCACCCCAGTGGCTTAATTTACTTGTCAAGTTAAAAGTATGCATGTGTTGCTATAGAACCCCCCATGTGTAGTGTGAGGTTAATGTGTAGGGCTTGACTCTAATGCTGCAGTCGATTGTTTTTATGTTTTTCATTTTGAATAATTCATCACTAAAAAGATTAACTGAATTTCCCCCTCCCCTTCCCAGACAGACTGTAATTAACAGAGACCACATTCCTTATGAGGTTTTACAACTTTAAGTACATAAGCTACGCTGTGTTTTTMATTTAAAAGACTGGACAGCATGCTTTTAATATTAATTAGAATTAGGTAGTGTCTGCTTGTATTGCAAGCTTTTTTGTCTTATTTATGAATTCTTCTGAGTTCCTATAAAGCATCATAGTGCAAATTATTCTTCATTGATCTCTTTCATGGAGGTGGGGGAAAGCCTAGACAGAGTCTATGTTTCAAAGTAACTGGCTGTTAAATATTGATCCGTTTAAGTTAACAAGAGCCTTCTTGTCAAGTTTGCTCTAAGCTCCTATATGATTTGCACTTTTATTTAGGAGTTCATATAAAAGAACTTATTTCTGCAAATGGTTTGATAAAGACACCAGAAACAACATGCAAGAGGGGGGAAAAAAAAAAAAAAAAAAAGAAAAGGCACTTACACCTGCACAGCAACACATGATTAATTCTTCTGGTAACTGCTATAGCAATGATTGCTTCATTTGCTGCCCTTGATGCAGGGAGAATATGTCATCTCACAGGTTTTTTTCTTGCTGTCTATGAATTCTCCTGAATGTACCTGCTGTGGGATATCCCACTTGTCTTCCCAGGYAACTAAAAGCTGTTCCCATGCAGCAATGCCACAGGTAACTACCCCTGGAAGGTAATATAGCCTGCTTTAAAACAAAAAACCAAACCTAAACCAACCAAACAAAAAATACCCCCCAGCTAAACCATAACAGACGTAGAGGCTGAAATGTCCTGTTAAATAGAATATGTTGTTATGTGTATCTTCAGGTTTTGCATTATAAGGGTACTTTCATAAGAGTTTTTGTAGATGTCTGATAGCCGTTGGCAGCAGGCTTTATAGAAACTATTAACTTTCACTTAATTGAGTGTGCCTGAAGATGCCACCTCATTGTGTTGATGGAAGGGTTGACCTAAGGCACAACCTAAGGGCTGATTGCAGCCTCAAGTTTTTGGAGGGCCATAGACTTGACCCAACCACCAGGCCCTTCCCTGAAGTTGGTTGGGGTGGATGTCCTGTCATAACTTTCTGTTCACAGGTGAGAAGCACTGGTGTGAGATAGGGGTTGCAGCTGAAGAGCAGAGGAAAGGAGGGACCCAGGTGGATACTCAGGCTAGATGAGTCTGAAGGACAGGCTCTGAGGATGAGATGAAGAACAACATGCTCAGAACCACATTTAATCTAAGTTCAGACCATAACTAATATGCACTTAAACCCAGGCTGCAGTAGGAAAAAATGCACCATAAGATACACAAGGGTGTTTTCTTCAGTGGATGAACAGCTAAATCTTGCTACCACAAGCTGTGCTTGAACTCTTCTGAGTTCAGGCCAGCCCTGAAAGTCTGGAGCTGCAGAAGATCTTGTGAGGAATGAATCATACAGCACAAAACGATTTTGGCTGGTGTGAAAGTTGGCTCATCTCCAGCTGCCTTTCAGGGTCTACCTCAAAGCTCAAATTTGTCATCACAATACAAAGCAGGAGCTCCAGTCCTGTCTGTGTTAGACACTCCCTGATCCCATCTTCTTGCGCTGCAAAGCCACCCATCCTGCTCTTCTGACTGCTTCCTCCCTGTGCAGGAGATAAGCAAAACTTGTCCCAAACCATATATTCAAGGCTAAATCATGCTCTCTGATGCACTGCTGCTGAAGGGGGAAGGAAGACTTGATAAAGCTTTATCTTTCTGTACAAAATTAATGCGCCTCATTTACTGCTGATTTTTCTGTCCACCACATTGCAGCAGCCATCACTATCATTCAGCAGAGGGACTTGTTCTGCAAAGCAGAACATTGGTATTAGGGGGGTCTGTAGTATTTCAGTTATGGTTGCCACCATGTATCTCTATCTTTGAGTTCTTCCTGTGTTTGGGTTTTTGTTGTGTTTTTTTTTTTAAAGCCTCAGTGGTACGCAATAACTTTTCTTGTTGCTTTACAGATTCTGTGTGTRTGTGTGTGTGTGGATTCAATAACATCTCTTGTGATAATTACAAGGTAAATTATGTCCAAGTCAATGATACTTGCACTGAAAGTGCAAGGTAAAATGCTTAAGAAATGGTAGATGGAAGATAGAATGTATTCCTGGGCAATCACTCCAAACATTGTGTGATARTTCGATAATTTCAGTGCTGTGTAGCTTCATGTGCCTGCTACAGTGTTCTCTAGAAATATGTTTTTAGGCTCCTTGACTTCTTCAGAGCTTGTGGTGGCCATGATGGGAACAGGACTCTAATGCGGGGTCCCAGCCCAAGGCTTAGACCACTGAGTTGGGTTGTTTCACAGTGTTGAAACGAGGCGTAATGGATTTTCCACCCCAGCTCGCCTCACATCAGTCAAAGCTGTACCAAGCTGACCTGATCAACCCTCTATCACAGAGAAAAGCTACCACAAAAAGGGAATACAGGTTAAATGCTTCTGTGCAATTCTTACTGGCTAAYGTCAGCTTCACCAGCTTATTTGTGTTTCTGTACACCTGACTGTGGCTTYCAAATACCGGAGTGTAAAATACTTCAACTTCTAATTGCCTTTTGGTTTTTCGCTTGTAAATGTTGGAGGTTTCAACAGCAGGTCTTGGAAGAYAACAGGATATTCACAGTCTTTACACAGAGTTACCAGGGGTTTTGTCACTGACTAACAAATGGGCAAACGTACATGTGGCAATATTGTATTGATGTAGTCAAAAGAGAGTATTTTACAGCAAATTGTATGGGYTTAGAGTTTTGGGTTAAAAAAGTTTTTGAATCATTACATTTTTGAGCTTTCTCTTCCAAGTCAAGAACAGGAGGGTGATGTGAGGGTAAAGTCCCTTCAAACCAGAAGGGACTGCCAACAGAGGTGTGGGGGACTGACTGTCTGCTGGGGGGCTGTGGTGGAGACCACTGCAAACTGGAGGGACCTGCTGCAAGCTGGTGGGTCGTATGTTGCTCATCCTCTACTTTGATTTCCACTGCAAGTTGACCAAATAAACAGTTAAAAATGTAATTCAGGATTCAGAAGCTGCTATTTGATTTCTTCAGGAGCCTAATGCAAGTCGTCTTAAAAGCATCTGATTTTAGGGAGTGAAAGCTCATGGCTCAGCACTTTGTGAAAATGAASAAAGTCTTTCAGGCTGGTTGTCCAATAACTGAAGCATTCAGAATAATTCATCTGTTTTCAAGAATCTTGGCTTAAAACATCCTTTTGCTATTCCTTTTCCATCTAAGCAAATGCTTTAGTTGCCTCGGGGATACTGTGTGTCTGTGTTGCACATCCTTCATACTAAAAAGTAGTTCACACAGAACAAAAATGAAAACTAAGGCTGCTTGGGAATTTTCCATCAAAATTGACCATTGAAAAATACTGTGTTTTCAACTCTAAGGGCAGTGTGGATTTCCTCACCTCCTCWAAGAATTTTTTTTTTTAAGGAGGTGGGGAAAAACTTCAATATTTTTTGCTGGAAAGTTTTAATGTTCTAATTTGAATCAATTCTTATGTATAATATATACCTATAATTATATTATTAATATAATTATTTATTATGATATAAATTCTAATTTTCTGGATCCAAGTCTCCTTACCCTTCTCTGATGTTCAGGATCCACAGAGGGACTGCAGACCCCATGCTGGGTTTCCTGCTGCTTCTCCAAAAGACAACTGTTTCACAACAAGACAGATGAAGAGCAACTGAGAAGTCCAGRGAAATGGACTTCAATTACTTCTCCCATGAGCAACACTGCAATMATCTTTCCAACTACTTTTCATTTTTTCCTGACATATTATGGATATTGAACKTCTAATGAAAATTATTTTTTTCTGAAAAACTTGATTTGTTTTTCTATTTTTATTTTTCTCTTTCAAAAATCTTCCTTTCTAAGCAAAAAATCTCCCTTCAGGTTGCTCTAAAGAGGAACTTTCTCTAAAGAAGTATCTAGTAAACCTTTTTTTTTTTTTTTTAAATTTGTATGGATTTTGTATACTGTTTGACAGCTGTCAAAAGTGACCTGAAGCTTCAAAACCAAAAAGTGGTGACCAGTGCAAGGGTCAGTGGTGCTCTTTGAACGTGTCACCCAACTCGTGCATGGCCAAAATGTTGCACCATCTTGTGGTCAGCAGGATTATGGCATCACTGCAGGAATCCCTCTCACCCGTATGAAGAAGGTAATGCTAGAGCTTTAGTTAGATAGATACCCTTCATTTTCCATACAGATATACCAATCTTTTATCTGCTTCAAACAGCTTGCTTCTTCTGCAAAGGTGAGATTTGAATAAAATTATTTCTCAATGATTTATTAAATTAAAAGGCTTCATGTAGCCTTAATCTAGCCTCRAGAACATTTGATGGCAGAGTTTATTGGATGATTTTTCTTATGTTTATAATCTGTATAAATTATGCAATATTTTTGTAACATGTCATATATCATGATGCGATTTAATATCCCATATATATTTTTGTGCCTGAAAGTAATGTAGAGAGATGTCTTTGAAAGGCTATTAAGTATAAATAAATTAGAGTGAGAGCTAGAGTAGTACTGATGAATAACATTCCTCGATAAGGAGGCCTCGTAGACTAAATGGGATGAGTAAATTACTACTTAATAATGCCATGCTTAAAACATTCCTAATAGTTAGGCATTCACCTGGGAGTGTTCATGTGTCTGGCCAAAGGACTGCTTACCCAGCAGCTGTGAATGTAAACCACAGTGCAGTTCCAGAAGCAGACACAAACCCCAGAAATACTAAGAAAAAGTCCTTATTACCAGACTGTAGATGATGTTCACCTTGGACATGTGCTCTCTAGCCTTAGAAACCCTGATTTCTTTGCTGGGCAAGTTCATKGCTTTCAATGCCAGTTGGATGCCTCAGCTGGGACTTTCTGGGCATCCCTGGTGCCCAGTGAATTTAGGAGCCTGTGGGACCTACGAAATACAAAAGTGAGGTTGGCTGTTTTCTAACTAACTTGGATGTTTCACTTCCACTGAAGTCCTTTACCAAATCTATCCCGTTGTCTGTTCTCCAAGGTCTTAGAGCAGCTGCTCGGCTGACCTGCAGCTGGAAGAAAATGTGGATGATCCAAGGAGCTGAAAGGACTCAGCAGATCAGCAGCTGAGCCAAAAGCAAAGCTTGGATCCTAGATCCCACACTTGTGCTCAAGTGTCTGAGCTACAGCTTCCTCCTGAATTATGACAGTGGGATGAGATAAGTAGGCAGGGAAAGGCAGGGGGAGTACTGTGGGCAAGCAGAGAGGTCCACCATCCGTGGTATTAATTGTTGCTTGCTTTTTAAGCTCCCTTTTGCCATCGTGTCTTGGGGGAACAACAGGCCAGGTAAAAGAAGAGTTGGAAAATGTAACTGAGGAGACAGGACAGGCTTAATCAAGGTGAGAGCTGCTGGGAGCGCACTGGGAGGAGAACAATACCAAAAAAGCGTGGAGTGTTTTGGCRCWCTCACACTTTTCAGATTCTCACTGGGTCAACATCTTTCAGGYGTGGTTTTGCCACCTGTCAGTGCTRCAGCCTGCAGGGGACTGCAGAGAGGCTGTGAGCTAGCACTAAATGCACTCACTTCAGTACTGAAATCTGTCTTTTTTKGGGGGGAGGCTATTGGACCAAGCTGGGCTCTGTGCTGGCAGCATCAGCTTGGGTATTCACCCTAAGTTACAAGCAGCAGGGATGTGTACTGATAGAGTCTGCTGAGCAAAGATTCCTCTTCGTGATCAAGGTTTTGGGGGACTCAGAGCACCTCTTTTTCCCTGCCTGTTCACAAAGCCTGGAAGTCCACATAGAYGGCTCTGTTCTGGGGAGGCTTAATGTTCACATCAGTGTTACTCTGCACTGGCATTTTCCCCATCGCTACATTAGCTTCGATTAACCTCCACTGCTGGTGGCAATAAAAGGAAAGCGAGAGTGGCGACCGGCTTTTTGCAATTTCACTGCAGAGCCACCGAACACAGTGTGGACAGAACAGGTCCAAGTGCTGCTGGGGTTATTCCTGCTTTCTAGCATTTTGCAGAGTCCACATCAGTCATCCCAGAAGCACAGCTGCAACAGGAGATGCTCATCCTTGGCCGCAGGTATCATTTTTCCATAGGTTAGAGACCCTTGTGTGTACTAGTGGGTTTTTACTTATATTGCTGTAATAGAGACTAAAGGATACTGTGAACCTCCTCTGTGTTGCTGTCATGGGAAGAACTATAATGATGAAGCCAAACTCTGCATTAACTGTGTCCACTTCAGTGGATTCAAAAAGCTCAGTCAGGCTCCTGGCTATGACTAAATCATCTAATTATAGCCTTCCCATGCTGTGCTTTTTGCATTCGTTCCTGATCCATCATTGCATTGATTTTTAGAATTGTGTTCTTTAGCACTCCGTGGTCTCAATTTTCACATCCTCCTCGTCTCCTGTGCTCTCAACTTCTTTGCGCTCGCTGCATGTTGACTACTCATCTTCCTAAGCATTTTCCTTAAACCAGGCTTTTAATCACATTTCTCTTCTGAGATGGAGAGCAAGGTGAACCTTGATGATTTCTGCAACGCTTTGACCATTGTGCAAGTGGAAGTTCACATTAGACTTTCTGTGGCCCTATACTGGGGCTTTTGACCTGTACAAAGTAGATGTACCTTTCTGGTTAAGTCACAAGTGATGTCAAAAATTGCGGAGTGGTAAAGCGTTAGAATATCTCAGTCTAAAATATCGGTGAAGGAAATCAGAAGAGTTGTGTCTTCGCCATATTATTGTGAAAACCTGAAAACCCCTGGAGTTCACAGAGCAGTGATACCATGCCCCAGACAGCTCAAATTTAGATCAAAACAGGCTTCTGGGAAGAACTTATAAACATGGGGAGATATTTCAAAGGTCCTTGTCTAAGTCTGAGTTGGAACTTGAAGCTAGCTGAATTTAACAGTGCTGGCAGTCCTGCTGTTCTGAGTTTTGTGACACTGGATATTTCTCCAAAAGCCTCAACTTTTGGAGTCAGGGTAAATATGTAAAGCTCTAGATTTTGATTTTGATTTTCTCTCTGTTTTACAGAGTTCCTCTGTGAAGTATGAATTTGAAGAACCCAAAAAAGCACTCGACATTAAATTTTATGACATAATTTTGATTTTAAAATKTTGTTTTGTTTTTAAATCTTATGTCATGATTGCATGAATTTCCTTGTATCCATTTTGCATAGCTTTAGCTCAGCTCCAAAGACAGATTACCTCTTTTACTAAATGTTCCCAAAAAGTATGACTGAGATTCCTTTTTAATACTGTTCGCAGCTGAGCTTATGTATAATCCTTTTCAAACTGTAAAATGCCAAGGGATGTTTATATGCTACAGCTTTTATGACAGTATATTGTTGTTCCTTCACACTTCGCTGAACAGTCTACGAATACTAATCTATAAATCACTTATCTTACAGGCACTTGAAAACTTTGCACTGTTTGTGGCATTGTCTGTTCTTTTCTAGATATATAAAACAGTTTAGTTTAAAGAACAACAGACTGTAATGATTTCACATTTGTTTTTCTGCAGTATTTAGGGGCCCTCACTGAAACAAGGACCAAATTATGCTGGACTCTGTAGGACTGCATGGGTATGTCCTGCTTTAGGGCAGTTGTAAGTGCATGGGCAGAGGTGGGATCTTCCCCAGTGCAGGAGGGGCAATGAAGGGCGAAGGAAGATGGTGGTGGTTTTCCCCCCAGGATCATGTAGAGAGGCCTGGGCAGAGTTTGGAATTGAATCGATTCCTCCCCAGTTTCAAAGGCTGCACTTCCACTATGCATTCAGCAGCCTCCTTCCAGGGGTTAATAAACATCAACATGCTTACTTGTATTTCTAAAAGCAAATGTCTTCTCCTTTGAACTCCCCCCACCATCCCCGTCGGAARCTGCCCTTTCCTATACAGAAGGGAGGTCCAATACCGTAAGGTTTGTCTTGGTTTTAGGGGAGAACGGAGAGTCCCATAAGTGGGGCAGGCATTAAGTGGAAAAATGAGAGGAAGCAGGAGACTTTCCCTGGCTCTTTCTTGCCAGGGCATAAGACAAAATGTGCCCTACGGTGAAAATAGACTCCCTGCCTGCTCTAATAGACTGGCTGCAGAGTGAAGAGGAGGTTGCTCCTCGGAAAGGGTAGTGGAGTGGTGTCTTTCATATCCTGCTTTGCTTCAGGACAAAACTGTGATAAACCAGCATGGGGCAAAACTCCCATGATCAGTTTGTGCAATGCGAAGAGTTTGTTGTGCAAGGAAGAATGTGTAGGTAGGAATATTTTTTTTCCTTAATATTTTTTTTTATTTCCTTAATAATTTTTCTTTTTTGGCTTAAGAGGTGGGACAAGAGTACAGATTTTTCACCTGCTCCATGTAGTGGCCAGAAGAGTTTGCCATGGATTTAAAATCTCTTCGGGCAGTTTTGCTTGGCTATCCCTTTTTTTTGAAAATTGTTCTGCATGTTTGTACAACTGCAAATAATTCCAGGGACTTCTGCATGTCTCAGTGCAACAAACCGTACTGGGAGAATATAATGCAGCCAGGGCCCACCAAATATGCAACTCAAGGTCTATAACTGGATTTAATAGCAGACATTTTGCTTGGGAAGATATGAAAACCAAGCCACCGAACAGAGCAGTCGGAGCAGTAAACTTCAAATCTTAATCAGTACAAATCAGAGGGCTGTAGCAGGGAATAATGCGGTATTTGAGGCTGAGCACGCTTGATAGCTCAGTCAGGGTGCCAGCACCCGCAGCTCACGGAGGTTGGTGGGATGCTTGTCCCTGAGGGGGGCTTACTGGCAGCACTTCTGAGSTAAACACCTTCTTTTAGCAAAGCAAGGGGAGCAGACACTGCAAGATTGAGGAGCAGGGTGTGGTCATTACAACAGGAGAGCTCCTTGGGGAGGAAGGACTGACCCTGAAAAGATGGTTTCTTCCTGGGGAAACCTGTTTCTCTTACGAAACCAGTCATTAGATGTCTGCTCTTCTCTCAAAATCCGTGTGCCCTGCTGACAGGGAGGGACGTCTGACGACACACTGTGGCTTTGGGACCTCTCTCCTGCCTCAGAGCTGAAAGGCCAGTGGCTCTAACAGAGTTCACCATTTAACTACACTTCCTTTTGCTGTCTGCCTCCATGGCAGTTTCTCTAAATCCATTTTAGCCACAGGGCTGGAAGATACAGCCAGTTAAGCACATGATGGGATATGTACCCTTCAGAAATCAAGGAGCTGGGATTCTCCCAAGAAGCATTGGCTCTGGTGCATGGTGGGCAACCAGAGCATTTCTGTTCTTCTAGAGGCATTGCTGTATRGCCTTGCTTACCTGAAAACAGAGCAACACCCAGAAAGCATTTTATTTATTTAAAGGTTTTGAAGTATGCTGTAGAAACATAACAAAAATACCTGATAAATATATCAGGTAAAAATGCAATCTATTCTGATAGATTAACCCCTAAGAAAAAAAAAAAAAATTGATAAGATGAAGTGTGGATGCTTTTAGCCTTGGCTATCCAGATCTTACCCAGACATAAGGTGGGTTGGTTTTTTTTTGTTTTGGTTTGTTTTTTTCCCACTCTGGGAACTGAATTTCAGAMAGTTTTTATTGCAAGAACAGAGAAGGCATCGTCTTGCCTCATGGGCTGAACTGGAGGGCTAGAACAGGGATAGGAGAAAATATCTGGATAATGACCCATGACATGGATTTTGTTTATTTGTTTGTTTGTTTTTTTACTTAAACACCAAATTTCTACCAAGCAAAGCAGAGTCGGTTGTACAGCCCTTATTTCACCAGCACCCCCCCGCCCCCCAAAAAAAAAAAAAAAAAAAAAAAGTCTTGAACTCCAGCACACCTGGAAGAGCAATTATGCAAAAAAGACCTAAATCCTGCGGCTTGGTAGTAAGTAAACATCTGTCAATCAAAACACAGGCAAGCATTTATTTCCCTGGAAACAGCTGGACTAACTCCCCCAAGCACCAGCGGGTCACAACCCAACCCTGGTAGACACCCCGTCAGTTTTTAACGCGAGTTCCCACTGCCCACGCCGGGGAAGATTAAAACAAAATAATGCCGGAGAAGTGAGAGCTCCCCGGGCAGAGCTGGGCTCGCTGGGCCGGGGCGAAGCCGGGCCGGGCTCCGGGACCACCGCGGCGTGGGACAGCGCGGCCCGTGCGAGCGGTGCGGGGCCGTGCGAGCCCTCCCCGCTGCCGCGGCGGCCCCGGAGGGCGGGGGGCGGGCAGAACCGGGCTCGCCTCGCCTCTGCTTTGGAGGGCGGGGGAGGAAAGCGGGGACGGGGAGGGGGGGTGTTTCGGGTTTTGTTTGGGAGCCGGGACCGCCGTCAGCGCGCAGACCCCGGVGGACGGGGGCAAGGTCCCGGTGCGGGGGCAGCCCGCCCTCTCCTTCCTTCCCCCACTCCGCRGGAGCGCGGGTGAGGCTGCGCGGGGTGCCGCGCCCGGAGCCCAACTTTCSTGCCCGCCCGCCGGCCCCAGCATGAACCAGACGGCCGGGGTGACCAACAGCGTCCGCTGCTCCAGCGGCAAGGGGCCCAAGGTAAGACCGGCCGCGGGGCTCCGCGGGGCGCGCAGCCCGCTGGGAACGGGGCTCAGCGGGGTGCGCAGCGGCGGGGGGCTCCCGGTCCCTAAACCTGTAGCTGAGAGCGTCCCCCCCCCCGCCCCCCGGGCAGCAACCCCCTGCTCTCCCCGCTAGCCCATCACTTCGCGAAGTTCAGCATCTCTCCCGGGCTCCCCGCCGACCACCTGGTCTTGGAGCCTCCCCCTCGCCGCGGTGCTCGGGGCGGGCAGGTATCGCTCCCCGCGCCCCTCCGCGCAGAATTCGGCGGGTGCCCCACCGCCGGTTAACGCGTTTAGGCTGCGGCTCGGGGAGGTGTTGGACCGGGTGCTTAGGGACCGAGGGTGCTGCGGCCTCGCAGCCCCAAGTGCTGGAACGGTCCGAACTGGCGCTCCTGCTGCAARCGTGTTAAAATGATTCGAAGGTAAAGATTCGTGCTGGTGTGTAACGTGGGGTCAGATATATCTGTATCTGCTGCTTTTACTTCTTGCCATGGTGTGTTTGCATAGCCAGCATTAAAAAAAAAAAAATAACTAGGTTAAAACACCTTACTGTGCACTCTGCTGAATTCAACAGAAATGTAATTGGATGCTTGTACCTGATCCAGATCAAATTTGCATTAAGCTTTTTTTGATAGTAATGAACATGGCCCTTGCATTTGCCTTTACAGCACTGACACACTGCAATATAAACTAGAGTTGGGTAGGTGTATGTGCCCTCTTGTAGACAATTCTGTTGATGCTCCTTCTGCAACTCTTTGAAGTGTTTTTCAGTGTTTGTATTTCTGTTGCATGGTGGATTCCCCCCCCCCCTCCCCCCCCAAAGATTTCAAGTGCCTTTTGGAGGCTGGTGTTTTGTAAAGCGACATGTTTCCAAATTAGCTAATAGGATGCACCTTAAAGAAATGCAAAATTTACCTTTCACCAGAAATGGTACTATGTTAACTTCTTTTTTTATTTCACCTCTTAATACTGGCTTCATGTTCCGTCTTCTAGACTTGATGTTGTGTTGTTGTTTGAAATGCTGGTGCTGCTGCTCACCTGGTTGGGTACTTCATGTCTCATCAGTGCAGACCTGATTCTACAAACTCTTAGGCACACAGATTTACCTCATACCTCTCCTTCTGTAAAGTGAATACAGTTATTCCTCCTTTTCTCATATGATCTTTTTAGGATTAAACCCACTAATCGTAAGGCTATGTGAGTATTAAAAGATGYGACATGATGAGGGCTGTGGAAGTACTCAGACAGATTAGATGAGTCTGCTGAAATTATTTACTTAGCTCCATGACTAATCATATATTTGAAGTTAAACCCATGCATAAGCCCTTTGTATAATTCGAGGGCCTTAAATTGAAGGTCCTCCATGGATCTTGCCTGTAATTTCAGTGTTGGGCCTCCCTTCTTTGCACTTTCTGGTTTTCTTTGAGTTGTGGGTTGAACAGCTAAGGTTATTGCATATCAGTAATAATTTATTGTATCAAGCTGCTGACCTAACACTTTAATGCAGAAGGAAGACATGGGGCTTAAATGCGTATATTCTTAGCACATAATAATTGATACATTTGTATTTGTCTTGAAGACATCTTCATCTTATTTTCAAATGCCGTAGGATGTGGATATTTCTTCCATTGGAAATAAATATATTTTTTCAAGTCAGAAGATTGACATGATTGATGGTTTCAGGTTTTTAATTAAAACACAGAAAGCTCCATGCATGACTGATTCAGTTCCAAGGAAACCTTGCAGAGTTCAGAAATGAGAGTGTATCAAACAGGGCTGAAAAAACAAATAACTGATCTGTATGAGGTCCAAGACGGAGTAGACAAGAGGCAGAATAGCAGAGTTTTTTGTGACACTGACTTATAAAGCACAGAAATGCTTGTGAGATGTTTAATATCKGTTGTTTTTTTTCTGAAAAACAAACAAACAAAGCCCCAAACAAAAATAAAACAACACAACCACAAACAGGACTTGTCTGACTTTCCTAATCTCCTAACTTTTGAACTCACTGGCCAATTTTAACCAAAATTGACAGAACAGGAAAAGAGTTGCAAATGTCAACTTCCTAYAAGTGTCATGGAAATCAATTGCTTAATAGTGAAGAAGGAATATTTAATACCCGAACAGAGGAAGGAGCAGGGAGAAATCTGCCCATATCTCCTTTACTCATCCTGTCCCRCAACCCAGTCGGCACGTAGCTGTAGCTACATCATGGGCTGTCCTTTGCCCATCACAGGCTGCATAAAGATTGGGAGGGAATGGGAGAAAGGAAGGAGTATAGAAGGAACTTACAGAAGAACTGGAAGTTTATGGTGGAAAAGAGGCAGCCACGGGTGAGGGCTGGGCTATTTGCAAGAGGGAGTGAGTTGGGTAAATAATGCAGGGCAAAAATCCATCATACATCAAACAATGTTGTTTCCACTGCTCATGAAACAACTTGTTGTTGTCTTTCTTTTTTTTTCCCCAGAAAAATAAGTTGTCACGTTGCATCAACATAAAGAGCTGCAAATGCCAACTCACTGGGGCAAGGTCATTCTTCCTGGCTTCACTCTGAGTTTCCCTCTCGCTAGGCAATGGGCACTTGGACTTCAAATTTCCTTTGCAAGATTTACAGCTTTGCACAGTTGTGATGAGCAAGAGGGGGTAACATTTTAAAGGAGGGATACAGTTAAAGCCTTTAAGTAGATAGCTTGATTGTAAYTCCAAACTCTAGTAATGCATGCTCACTAAAACATGTATATTTTTTTGACATTTCTACGTAATGCTTTCTAGCTGTTTTTAACCAAGATCTAGCTCTAAGCCGCTTGTGAGTGCTATTGGAAGACTGATTTATTGGCTAGAGAGAACTATTTTTGAGAAATAATTTGTGTACATACAGCTTCTAATGCTCTTTTTTTCCTGCCTGTGACTAATCCCATTGCCTTTCCTAAGACAATTTGTGGGAGGAAGGCGAGAGGATTCACCCCAATGCTGTAATGAAAAGCTTCATCRTAGGAACATTTCTGATGTGTTCTGGTGGTTGGGGTGGTGAGCCCCACAGCCGCTGAGAGTCTGTACAAAACCAACCACCTCTCTTGTGTGGGCTGGGAATAGGCTTTGACTCCGATTAAGAAAGTGCACATTATTGGAAAGTTATTCAGATCCTGGCATAAGAATTTGGGGTTCAGTTCCCAGCTGTCACATTTGAGATTTCTTGAAGGAATTAATGAGGGCTAACTCCATATGGGGACTCAGGCTTTTCAACACTGCATGTTGCAGCTCCTGGCTTTTGGCTTCTATTCAGCATTCCAGAGCCAATGTAAGGCACAGAAATTGTGTCTTAAATYTCACTTATTTTCTTAGATTAGTACTGAGGAAGATGCTGTGAGAAGGCACTTTGTTTCATGTTGGGATTTCCAATTTCATCTACCTTGAGGGAGGAAAATCTACAGAAAATATTGCGAGGCATTTCTTTCTTTAGAAACAACTCTATTTGAGGTCCTCCATCTGGGTGCAGTGAGCAAGGAGGTATCCCATGGGGCAGGATTTGTGGATCTGGTGTCCTTCTAAGTGTTGATGAGGATTCAGAGACCCACCAGCTCCCATCTTTCGGGGGACCATCGTATCCAGCAGGAGCCAGGCTGCTCCACAGCAGGAGCCCTCCCATCTCTCCTTTTGGAGAGGGGCCAGCGCAGAGCGCAKGTCTGTTCTTTGGAGTGGGGAAGATGGAAAGCCAGTGTCTCCTGGGAGGAGGGGGATGCACTGTMTCTTTATTTTATATGAAAACGCATTTAGGCAAACCATTGGCCGACACGCACAATCTGGAGGGTACGGTCTAACCCGCCAGCTTTGTACAGCAGCCTCAGCTGTACATTAGTGCATACTGGTTGGCACAACACTGCTGCTGATTCAGTCTCTTTCGACTTCTCTCTGACCATATTTTTGAATGATTATAGCTGTTGTAGCTGTTTTGTGTGGAGCTCAGTCTTGGACATGGTCAGTGTATATCTTCTGGGTCAGGTCTCCTAACTCTGAGACCTGTTGTGCGGTGAGATGTGGGTACAGCTCCTTTGGCATACACTCATATGCACCTTATGGCCCCAGTAGCGCAYGATGAGCAGCCAAATAGCTTATGTGTCATCTGAGGGTAATGCAGTCATTTTACTACCTAAATTGCACTGATGTTTTATTAGACATTTAAATCTTTTTGTGGATCTAGGCTTTAACCTCCTCCTGATTTCGATCCCAATGTCTGAGTAGGAGACAAGTGTTTTCCTGTCCCAACAGGAGTGATGAGAGTCWCTCAGGCTGTATGGTAAAATGGAACAACGCTGAGTTAAACCTGGGCAAATGGTGCGTGTTTCCACCATGGATTTCCTCCATGTGGCTTACAGGACATATTTTGGGCTATAGCAGATACTAAGCAACCACCCTTCCTCTCTTGGCTTTGAGTGTGTAAGCATTAAGAAAAGCTTGTTGAATCAAAGTCTTGAGGTTAGGACATCTGCCTGAATAACTGTAACCTGATGTTTAATCAGCAATAATGAATGCTCAAGGATAACAGCAAATCATCTGGACAGATTATTTTTTTTACTTTTAAAGGAGAGACAATTGTACTAATTAGCAATATTGGTATGTAAGAAAGTGGGTGTGAAAACAACTCAATGAAGTAATTTAAAGTCTTTGTTAAAGTAAAGTACACTCAATTAAGCTGAACTGGAAATACAGTTTTGATTGTACCCTTGGTTGCTCTCCCATTGTTTTGAAAAGAACAAAATTAACCTTTAAGAAAAGCAAATTGCTGATATGGGGTGTTCCTACAGAACTGAATCTTTTCAGGGAGTTGCTCTGATCTAACAGGGCAGTGCAGTGTTCGTACAGCCATGGTCAACAGGTCAATAATGTCCTTTTAACAGGATATGAGAGAGTTTGTTTTTTATAGTGGTTTATTCTTTAAACAATTAATAAGAGATTATTGCATTTACACTGGGTGAATCTAGTTTTCTTCTCTTTTACATGAGCTATTCCCCTCATGTGAATTCCGTTGATTTCAGTTGAATTACTACTTATTTATGTTGGTTTAATTGCAGAGAGATTCAATAGATCTAAAGTTATGGAAGCAATAGAGCCACAGCGTTTCTAGCACTCTTGGATGCAGAAAATGAAGATAAGGAAGCTATGGTAGCTCCTCTGTATTATYGCTGAAGCAGAAATGAGTTCAGTTTTACTTGCACATTGCATTTTATTGTGTGTGGTAAGTTACCATGTATGGGCACAGCTAAGCAGTATATTTTCGAGTTGTCCAWTTTTAATACTCTAGTGGGAATGCAAGGTTGACTTCCACACCTAATAAGTATTAAAGTAGGGCTTGATGTAGCTGCCAGGGCTTTAAAACATGATCAGTCAGCTATCTTTAAAATCCAGCCTCACTCAGAGGACAGTCCCTTAGAAATTACACTTCCATCTCAAAACGTTAACCTTTCAGAGTAGCCTAATACAGCATTGCATGAGAGCCCCGGCTGAGATCAAGGCCCAGTCCTGCTGGATGCTGTAACCCCTTATAGACAGAAATGGCTTTGCCTTCAGTGTTTATGATTTAAGTTGATAATAAGAAGCTGGGAGAAGGGGAGAATTACTCTGGTTTTACAGGCAGTGAAGTAAGGTGCTGAGTGTGAACCACCAAACCTAGCAAGCTTAACAGAATAATAATGATCTCAAATTCTGTGAAAATTGCAGGCTAGGTAGAGATGATAGACTGAAGTTGAGCTTGTCTGCCATGGAAAATGAAGGTGATACTAGCCATTGTCCATTTAAGAGACAGCTGACTCATCAGCATGTGCTCCTGACATCCCACCAGCATATCCCTCTCTACGAAGCATGTTATCCCTTGCCCAGTGTACGTGTCAGCAGGAAAAAGCTGTGGGCAAAGATGGGGGAGAAAACTCTAGACTTGGGTCCTCTGTCCATTAGGAAGCCAGGTGTTCGTTTGGCTCCTTGTGGAACAAGGTTTTGTTCTGCAGGTGGGATGGAACTGTGTAGTGTTGATTTAACTCTTTCTCCCATACCAGTTTGTATAGATCCTCTACCTTCTCTGTTGTTTGTGGGAGATCTTTCACAAAGCTGCAGAGGCAAAACCTGTCAAAACTAGGAATGGTGAACTCTAAATCAACTAAAAGTGCCGGGGAACTTAAGGGGAAGTGTTSGAAACTGATTTTTATCACATTCTCTGTCTTTCTTGTAAACTGTAAGTTTTCAGTTGACATTATCTGGTGCAGGTGCTGAATTAATGAGAGAAGTTTTGCTTCTGTTGATGTAAATGGAAAGAAGATTTTAGAAATTTCTAAGACCTTAAGCAACCCAGCCTTAAGGATTTTAGGAGTAACAGCTGTGGGAAGTTCTTGACCAAATCTTGTATTATTTCAGAGAATGAAATCTGCTTTCTCTATAATTCTACCTGTAAACCTGATGTTTTTTGTCAGTTAATTCCAGCCATTTTCCCTTGAGTGCTTCCTGGGACTGTTCGAGTGTCAGCTGTCCTGTAAAGTTCTCATTAACAGGAAATTTTGCAAGGAGAATGATGGCAGGTTCAAGACTAGAAATTTCAGTGGAAGGCTAAAATGCCCTTTTGAAGGGTGGGAGGACAAAGGGAAATGGCCAGGGTGACTTTATAAATGCCTTGACTGATCAAAAACCTCCTGGCAGGGGTCACGCTTTCCCCAGCTGGAGGGAATCCAACCGCCAGATGCAACTTGGGGAAGAGCAGGCTCCTCTAGTCTTGGTGTTGGTGGAGCTGCTCCTCTAGGCTGTTGTGGGTGATGGGGAGCAAAAGGAGCCATGGGTTTTGTACCGTTGKGCAGGTATGCACTAGCAAGGGTGTACTTTGCCTAGAACAGCTGTTATTTTAAGACTTTAGGGGTGCATGAGAAAAAGGAGCTGGAGAAGGACCATTCTCCCCCCAGTAAGTATTTRTGAGGAGCATTATGGTAGGGCTGTGTGGAGCTTGAGGGGTTTCCAGCGGTGCGTGGGATTTCGCTCTCCGTATCTCTGCAGTGCCCTCCGGCAYGGGGAGCCCCAAGCCCTGAATCTGAATGAGCTCTGGGACCGGCGATGCCAGAGCCATCCTGCTCCCTGTTTATTTGTGGGTGCTGCTCTYCACTGCTGTTTTTCATTTTTAATGAGAGCTGAACACACCATAAAATTTTATTGGGTGTTTATGCTAACAAAATTAACTAACAGTTGGTGCTTTAAAAATGCAGCCRGAGCTCTGAGTGCTATAACTGGAGACTGCAATGGCTTTTTAACTGGTGTAGGACAGCAAATGTGTGAGCGCCAATGTCATTTAACAGTAAACCATTTTATATTAACTTTTTATTGACCAGAACTGATTAATTGAAATTTCAAACAAAAAAAAAAAATCTTAGCACGATATGTGCTTAAACAAAACCATGTTTTCAGGCATTAGGTAGCTAGAAGCTCTGTCAAAATTGTGGGGTTGATTTATAATACCAAGACCAATGGGCTGATAAAATAAATTAGCTTAGCCATTTCAATACTTTAATGCTTAAGTCAAATAATAGGAAGATTTATTCTAGCATTTCGATTATTGTGTTTCCCAATAAAATAGATACAATATCATGCTGTGAATGCTGTATGGATCACTTGAGGCCATGACTTCAATGGGAGTACAAAAGACCCCTAGGCTATAGAAAAAAAAGAAAAAGGATTAACTTCAGACTCAATTTCTTGTTCACTAGAATGCATTTGGCTTATTTCTATATTAGCACTGTTAAGTAAACATAGAAAGTCATTGCTTTCATTCATTTATTTATTTAGCACTTCTATTTATTTTCATGCAGTTTTCCCACGCCTAGTCTGGAGAGAGTTTGGTGTTTATGATCTTTACATTATGTTGGGGATTTTTATGCTGGTTTTAAAACAAAATAACCAGATTGACATGCTGGGATTTTATTTTTTTTTTTTTAATGAAATAGTTTGATTATCAGTTAGCACTCATTTACCACATGTTTACCTAGGTATAGGTAGGGCTGATTTGSATTTCATGGTGTTGCCAGAAATACAGTTTGGCTAAAAGACTTGTGCTAGCACTCAAGGGGAATGTCCTGATTCCTGGATTAAGCCTTGAGTTACAGTGGAATACTGGCCAAGTGGTTTAGGCTTTACATTTTCACATTGTCACGTTATCATAGATCCCAGCTGATTTTCAAGGCCAGCCACTGCWGCGATCAAGAAAACGTTCTCCAACCTGCTTTTAACCTCCCAGTGTAAGCATGGTCTGGGGATGTAATACCGCAGTCAGTGGTAGTTGCACCTCACCGAGACTGGGACAAATATTCTGCCCATGCTTTAGTTTTTTCTGTTGGCAAAAATAAGGGTGAACACTTCCTTTGCATGGTCTGTGAGCTCCTTGGTGGAGGATAATAACTTGGTAACCCACTAAGTGGGGTTCCCATCCTTACTCTTGGCCTTATGTTCTTGTGCTTAAAATCTGAGAATTTAGCAAACTTTAGTGTCGTTAAGAACATATTCTCCTTTGGAACGAAGAAAAAAAGATGAAGGAGGGACAGAGATAGGAGATTGCAGAGTGCCTATACAGTGACATGTTAAACCTTGCTCCAGAAGATGACCTTGGAGGGAAGTGTACCCAAAGGAGTGAGTTGTGTTGCCAGCACAGAGCACGTGGAGGAGAAGAGGGGAGCACATCAGTGTTGCAGCTCACTTGAAAGGAAGGTTGTTAAAATTATAGAATCTTGGTTAATTTAAAAAAAGAGCATGTACAGCACTCCCCGGTGTCGTGCCTTCAAGTACGCAGAATGAAACACGCTGCAGCAAAGCCAAGGCTTGTCCTGAGTGGGAGCCCCAGGGAGAAGGTTGGGGGCTGGCAAAGGTGGCGGGCATTGGGCTCCTCTCAGCTATGCTGGCAAGTTGAAAAGGGGCAGGACATCAACATTTTGAGGTCAGCTAACTTGCTTATTTGCAGATGTCATCTAAAATTGGAATGCTATGAAGAGGCTGAAATTATGGCAGACAGATGTGTGCTGCTGGTAATTTACTGCTACTCAGGGCAGCAGATACACCATATGCTTTTTTCTTTTTTTTAATGTATTAGTTTATGCTTCTAGGCTTTTGACTTTTCTTGGACTTCCCCGTAGCATCCCAACATCCTAGTGTTTGCAGATTTTTAGTGCAGTTTTTTATTCAAGTCAGATCTTGCTGGATAATGACCTCACACAGAGCCTTTGCCACTGCTTTAACTCTGTTCTCCTAAGTGGAGGATCAGATAGTTTTTCATAAGTAACAAATCCAGGAAAGGTCCAGCAGCAGGGACTCACTTCAGTGTTATTGCTATTGTGGCACTCCGCAGGAATCCTAGTTGCATATTGGGATTCAATTGAACAAGAGGCTCTCCAGCCTGAGAGCATAATACTGCTTCCTACATAAAAGAACTTACATTTTAAATTTGTTCACTGGTTTATGGTCATCCCTCAAACTTATTCTTCGCTTTATATTCTTGCTGCTTAGCATTGATTTCTATGTGTGATCCCATTGACTGTCATGGGGCTTCTCTTATGCTGCTTRACATGATCAAGGTTATATCTGGGGCCCAATGAAAGCACACAGTGTAATACATCTTCCTTGACACAGTGGGTTGCCTCACTGCCAGTCCTTTTGTCTGRCCACCCATTGCACAATTAATCTGCCAGCAGAGAGGTCACCAAAGTTTTTCAGTCATTTACTCCAAGTTTAGCCACTTGCTATTGTTAYAGATCTCTTCTCCGGGAGGTCAGGATTATCCTTGAATTTCCCAGGTCCTTCTCTCTGCATGCACTGTACCTCCATATCTTCTGTTTTGTTCCAACTTTAGTCACTTGAGTTATCTTGATATTGCTAAAACTCCCTAAAGCTGCAGCTGTATTACAGAGCATGTCTGCACCTTGCCCGCGTCTTCCGCTCCTTCATTTAGCGTTCATGCTTGCTTCCTTCCTATGCCTGCTCTGCTCCTCCTGTTTTTTTATGGCAGGGGAGGGCACTGAATATTCCACTTKACAAAGAAGTTAATTTACTTCTAGTGAATAAAACCAGCTGGTTTTCCCCTACTTTAAGTAGTAAGGGAAATTTGCTTGTGCCTTTTGTTAATCTGTGTGAATTGTTGCCCATAAAGGGCGTTTATAGCAGAAAAAATAAACTGCCTAACTGGTTTATCCAACTCAGGAACACCGAAGGACTGATTCAGATTGAAACACAGATATCGTCACATAGGCCACTGAAAAGGTAGTGATGGCTCTTGGTCACTGCAGCCTGTGCTTTTACGAAGGTATTTCAAGCTGYCACTCAGAAACTGCACCTAGAATTTCTAGCCATGTATGATCATAATGGAGGTGATGAAGGTATTAGCCATGGATGGAAAGAAACTGTTTATGGACCCTCAGACTCTTTATTCATGGCAGTAATTCAAGTGTTTGGGCTTTTTCTCTCTCTCCCCCCCCCCCCCCCCCCC